>QAXH01005541.1:36743-106368 GCA_004335635.1 Chloromonas sp. AAM2
AAGTGGCAGTGCACCGTCTACCACAACACGCGATGTTCACCCCGCTGTTCACCCCATGTGCGGTTCACACACACGTTTTACTGACACACAATGGTTGCTGGCGGTAATACAGACCAATTCACACAAACTGTCCCAGAACTGGCAAACTTCTTTTTTTTCAACTTATTTTTCAACTTATTTTTCAACTTATGGCCTGCTGGTCGGCACTGTGGACATGGCATGACATGTGAAAGGTACCTGAATACTCTCATTTGGACGTGCACAGGTTGCTTGTTGCTTCTACCGCACAACTTCCCTTGCATCCATGCAATGCTAGGTCACATCCTGCCACACAAAATCCCGCAGCAAATTCAAGAGCTGATTAGACATGTGAAGAACGGGTTGTGGTAAAAGCAGCACAAGTGCAGTGCGACGAAAGTTGAGAGTTTTGACGTCAGTGTCAGGAAGCACACATTCTCAGGCCTTTTGGGTGTAACAAGGTTTGCGGACAGGATAGTACCTCAAGGGGTGGCCACCAACACTACTATCCAGGTGTGTCATAATCCCCTTCACTTGTAGGTTGGACGGGCTGGAGTCCCTCCCCTCGTGTGACCTTATGCATGTACGGGTTTGCAAACTCAAATCTCTCACATTTGAGGTTTGAGATTAACGAACCATGATGTCAAAGTGCAGATGCTCGGTAAAACAATGTCAGAACAGTCCTTTTGAGCAGCCGCCAGTGCTGGTTGGGATGAGGAGGTCGTTTGTCGTTCAACCTGCTCTTTGACAGACGATGGGCAATCACACAGGCACTAAGTGTAGCCCCGCATGAGCGGGTACAGAGCAAACGTATGCATACGCCCGGAAGGGCCATGCAGACCTCAGCTTTAGCAAGGCATGACAGTCTTAAGCTGGACTACGATGCCATGTGCAGTATCTAACCCCTTCTATGAGCCTTAGTCAACAGCCTGCTTTGTAAGCTGCAGTAGGAATACATTGCTCAGGCCTTGACCCATCTTGCGCAATTTGGTGAGCCTTGAAGCGCCAGGCTGACATGCCCGTTCGCATGCCGCTGGCTAAGGTGCACAGGTGACACCATGCCTCAAGGGTATGGATGTAGCGCCTTAGTGTAGAGTCATCCTTGTTGTACCAGGTCTGAAATCCGAATACCAGGTGGCCTGGGCGGGGCCTTCGGACCGGGCGCTTGTTTAGGTTGCATTATTGGGATGTTTGCATTCACGTTGCCTACCCGTCCAAGGTTCACATCCAACTGGACTGACTTGGGTGGCAATAACTCCTCCAGTCGGACCTGTGTGCAGGCAAGGTGCTGCTGAAATGATTATGGCTGCAGGCATGAACGCATGGAGGGCATGGTACGGTGCAGCCAGGAGTCGCTGGTATTGTACTACACATAAAACAAAATCAAGCGCAGTAGAGCCATCGTCTGCCGTGTGCCACTTTCTAATGGTCACATGGACATTGACAATGCTTTGTTTTTGCTGCCCGTGCGTCACAGAGTGTGAGTAATCTTGCTGTAGCACAACCGCGTATTCGCTGCGTTAACAACCTGCTCCAGGAGTGTCACAATCCTCTTCACTTGTAGGTTGGACGGGTTGGAGTCCCTCCCCTCTTGTGAGAGCCATGCTACCTTTTTTTGCACTCGCCTGCGGCGCTACACTGCCCATGGAATCTCGCATTGGGTCGTTCGTCGCCTGCATAGCAGATGGGCTTAAGTTCAGTCCAAGAACTAACAGCGTGGTTAGCAGCGTGTTCAGAGTTTCGCCAGCACCACGGGCAAGGGCATTTTTGCTTGCGCTCGGCTACCCGTCCGACGAGACTCACCAGCGACCGCAGGGGCAGTTTGGCGGGCAAGGGCACAGGCTTTGGAGGAAGGAGCATGGGAAGTACGCCTTGAGCTTCTGGCCGGTGTGCGCCGCTTATACACGTCATTACCAGTAGAACAAGGAGGAAAGCTTTCAGCTGCATTACGTAGCAGCCGCAAACCCCGGGCGCATCACGAAGACCACTTGCTTGCATACAGCAGCCAGCGTACTCAGTCGACGGAGCTCTCCAGAGTCCAGCTTGCCGCAAGCTGACTGGTTGGGCAAGGAACAAATGATTTTGGGCTCTTTTAAGGTACAAGTGATCTCAACGTCGCTCGAACCGCTGCACGTGCTCGTTACTTACTTAATGGCTACGGGGAACGGGTGCTTTGTGTTGGTTTGTAAGAGAACGCAGAAAAGCGGTTGGCCTTTGATCGCCGTCGAATTGCGAGCAGCGCTGTGTGCTCAGATTCTTGAGTGGTGCGTTCTAACCTTGGCGGGCGGACTTCCGACACCGCAGGAGGCAGCAGTATGGAGCGTTGATGATTTGCATGCTTGTTGTTGATGCTACTGCGATGCGCCTGTCTTGTGCGCTGCGGAGTGTCTGTTGAGGATGCCCCGCGGGCCAACACCATGCTAACCCTAGGGGCACAGCTGCGTAAGTATGCTCTATGTTCTCAATCTTCCATGTATGTGCTGGTTGCTTTCGTCATGGTTGATGTGATGTTCCATGCATGGTGTCTTCTCACTGTACTGAATGGGCTGGGCATCCTGCCTCTTCCCACCTTCCCTTCCACACCCTCTGCCCAAGTGCCCTGTCATCTTTGGAGTTTCCATCGCTGTGTAATATCGGGGAGTAGATGCTGGATTGAGCGGCCCGGCTCCGCCAAACCCTGGTGAGGACGAGCAGTGGGTCATGGCGCAGCGTGTGCACCATTCAATACATGCATAATGGCATGTATGATCCTTTGGGGGCGTAGAATTTGCATGGCTGGGAGCGACTGCCAGACATGAACACGTCGCATCTGCAGGTAGACCGTTTCCTTGTGCCTTGGCTTCTCTGCCAGAGATGACATTCGTACTTTGCACCCTGCTACCAGTGACCTTTCTTGGCTTAACGATTGTCAGGAGCGTAATTCTTGGAAAGATATTGTGTCTAGCTGCAGTACCGTGGGTTGAACCATGAAAAGCCAAGTAATGATGATGATGAATGATGGTTTCGACACGAAGTCTAAACAGTAGTCACGTGCAAACAGAAAAAGCCCTTGATAAGCTGGAACACAACAAGTATGTGCAAACTCGGACAAAACGTTGCCATGCAGTTCTTCTCAAGCACGTCCAGCAGAGCTAAGGCATCGGCTCACGTGAAGAACACAAACGGAAACAGGCCCCACTTTACATGTTACATGGTTGAATGATCGCCTGGTGCGTCAGCCCATGTCAATCACGAACAGGAGCAATGTAACATGGTTTAATCTTTGGTCAGTGATTGTCTCAGCACTACCGTATCACTGTCAACACACAACCAAGCCTACAAAGAATTTAGTCAGTCAAGCTACTCTCGACAGATCTCATAAGAATATCTGCACAACGAAAACATCTGCAAACAAACCATCCGATGCCTCACCCTCTCCTCTTACGCCAACATTCTTCCTAACCAGAACATTTCGTGGCCACAGAGGCGTCAGCCCGTGTAACGCTTGTGCAGTCAATGAGACCATCATCCTGAGTATTCCAAGATGGCAAACTTGTCAGAAACAAGCCGCACAAGCCTCGTAAACCAGCATAAGCAAAGCTTCTCTGGACTTCATATGCAAACAGGCTCCCGTGTAAAACAGATTGTGACTGGGCTGCAGAAAGGCTGCACAGCATCAAGCACGGAAGGTGGCCGCACTTTATCACTCTATAGAAACTGTGAACTTGCACTTGAGTTGAGTGCACGAAGTCTATGCAGTCTCTTTGCCTCGCCCTGGCAATATAGGGGCAACAGGCTGAGCGCTGCAGCATGCCAGTTCTAAGTGGCTGTGCTGACATACGAACCCATCAAAACATCATCTATGGCACAAAGATCACTGGCTAAACACACCCTGCAGCTAGTGCTTCTTGGCCTTGCGAGCAGCCTTGGGCTTTGAAGAGTCAAACCCTTGGCCTTTGCTGGGTGTGCGCTTGCCCAGGGTGGCTGCGGCTAAGGCTACGTCCAGCTGTGGCTCGTCAACGGCTGCCTCTTTGTGCTCATCAGGCCCATTTGACTGCTCGTCCTGGCTGACATGACTCGTGTGTGTGTGACCTTGCATCTCATCATGCTCCAGTGCAGGCCTGAATGATGTTGTGGACGCATTCTGCACAGAAACATGGTCAACACGGACACCATCCTTGCGGGTTTGGCACAACACAACTGTATGCGGGAACGTTTATGAACATGTGGGTCGTTTATCAACATGTGGGTCCGAACAAGGGCGTTCATGAGCGCATGGATATCAAGCAGGCGCATTCATGAACACGTGGATACCGAGCCAGGACCAGGTCCCACCTGACTTATGCTGTCATGGCCATGCCTTGCATCTGTCTGGGTGACCCCGGTGCCAACCGTGTCCTTGCCATCAGATAGTGTGGCTGCCGTGGTCTGGCTGCCAACAGCTGTTGTCATTGCCGCCTCCCCATTACCAACGGCCTCTGAGGCTGATGGCACAGCATGATTTGTCATCACATGCGACGCTCGTCTCCCATTGCCATTGACAATCGCAGCCTGCCTCCCATCGGTATCAGCTGGTGTAGCCGCACTAATACTTGCTGCTTCCTGCTGAGCTGCCAATGCAGCCGTTGCCGGTTTACTGCTGCCTGATGTAGCTATTGCCTTGGCTGGTTCAGCATCTGCATTGTCGTTACTGGCAGGAGGGCTGGTAAGCTGCCCAGTGGTCGCAACAGCACTGGCTGCAAGGATGGCTACGCTGCCTGCCCAGGCCGTGGGACCCATGCCGTCATCTCCCAACACAATGAAGGCGATGATGGCAGACCAGATCGGTGTGAGCGAGTAAACAACCTGCACGGCGCGCATGTTCACAGCTTTGAAGCCCACGCCTTCCGAAGCCAATCGCTCCTCGCTTCACTCTGGCTGATGCTGGGAGTTGCGCCCCTGTGTCCCCGCTTGCATCCGTTGCATAGGTATGCTCCTATGCCTCAGAGCTGTGCCTCAGAGTTGCTTTTTGGCTACAGTTCTGTGTCTCAGGGGTGTGCTGCTGTGTGCCTCTAAGCTGCGTTCCTGCTTGCCTGTGAACGGTCTCACCTGCGCCAGAGTGGCAGGCACTGTGACCTGACCCTTGGTCTGGAGGTAGGTAGCGAGCGCTCCCGGGCCAAGAGCTGAGTAAGCGATCTGTTGTGCATGGACAAACATGTTGGACATGAGTAACGTGCTATGTTGAGCTTATCACCCCCACAAGCCCACCCCACCCCCGCAGCCAGTTGAACTTGTCACTCCCCCAAGCCAGTTTGCTCAGTCAACGCAATGGCTGCCTAAATGTATGAGCTGCTGACAAAAAACCAGATGCAGACGAACCTCTAGCTTTTGCTGTACAATCTCCCCTCGACATCGGTCACTGATGCAGGGCCATCATGCAGGTTTCAGCACACTCACCAGCACCCAGTCAAGTCAGCTGCAGATAATGAAACAAAAGAATGCACCGTCTAGCTTAGGCTACCCATAGGTCACTAATCATGCGGGTCCATCATGCCGGTTCAAGCACACTCACCAGCACCCAATCCAGCGCTGACACCTCGCCTAATGAATCCCCCAAGCCCTGGAAGCTGCTCATAGTGGTGAAGACCCATATGAGCGAGGCCGTTCCGAGGGTGAACTTCTTGACAGCTGTCAGGTGAACGGAATTGAAACGTGGCGACAGAAACCCTAGTCGCATGGTGGCCAGGGAATAAAAGAAGCATGCAGCCAGGAGGTAGATGTCACCAATGGCGACTGGGGATGCGTTTTCGAGGCCGTTTTCGGCAATAGAAGCAGGGCCGGCGCCGTCCAAGGCGATGAGGCATGTGCCTGTCAAGGCCAGGCAGGCTGCCACCCAGATGCGATTGCTAACTGCCACCCCAGCGAGCTTGGATAGGACTGGCACAAGCACGGCTGTGAGCTGAACAAGGAAGCCGGCCCGGGTGGCTGTTGTTAACTGCGTGGCGTAACATGCAACGAGGGGCGAGTGTCAGAGGGGGTGGGTGGCTGTGCATGTTGCCACTGCCCTCGAAAACGCTACACACGAAGTAAAGAAAGCAGCCAGACAATACACAAACATGCCATTGCCCTTTTATATGCTCAACTATGTGCACGAGAGAGTGGTGGGCCATGCCAGGTAGAAGCGCACCCGGCAGGCCCCTCAATCCATATCCACTCTACCATAAAAGCCCTTTGCAACAATCCCTTGCCTGTCGCCCTGTCGAGTTTCTGAGTTCAGCTGAGCCTCACCTGGAGTCCCATCGCCTGCAGACTTGTGCCCAGAAAGTTGTACATGCCTGCACGCAGAAATGAACCAGCCTGTCGCGCCTTGGTGCCAGCCTAATATGGGTCAGTGATTGTAAACGAGTCTCGCCCAGCTAAAAACCTGTGCCTAACTGGCTGATGGAGTCTCTTTGTTTGCCAGGCCTTGGCCAGGACTACAATGTTCCAAAAAACTATGCCTGTGCATGATCAAGACGTGTCCAGTCCATTCCATCATGCCCAATACGCTCTGCACGGTTCACGCCTGGGTGTGACTCATTTGCTTGTAGATGGCAGGGCAGTCTTGCTTGTGCTGTTGGGTGGCCGAAAATCCTCACCTCACACAGGCACATCCCCAGACAAATGTCCTTGCTACTATCGACGCTGTGCACCTACCCAGTTCTATGCCTGCTAGCAAAACCAAGTCAGGGGTCCGAGCAAGCAGTGGGAGCGCAGCTTGGCTGGTGTCTGTCCCAGTGACTTTGCCTTGGGTTTTGGCTGACTGGCTCTGCCCTTGCTCGTCCTCCTGGCCTGTGCTGCCTTTATGCTGTGCTTGTGAGGTGCTGGGAGCTGTGCGAGGCTGCATTATGAGTGCAGCGCCCAAGGCTCCCGCAGCAATGGATGTCCGGATGCCAGTCAAGGCAGCAGGGCTTATTTGCGTTTCTTGATCATAGATATGCCGAATAGTAGGATTACTGCAGTTTGCACGCATTCCAGGTGAGGTGCTGATTTCATTAGGCTGATACATGTGGCACATGTGTAGCAACACCATCTAAGACCGCACAACGTTCACATGTTCACATGTGCTTACAGCAAACACAACAGACCAGGACTACTGAAGGATTGGGCTGGCCCCCACTCGACCAGCAGCCTGTTTCAAGCTGCATTGCTAGCAGATCACTCACTAGGATCCCCACAGAACTGTCACGAAGACCAAAGTGCCCAGCGCTGACGCCAAGGGCTGCTGTGTGGGTAGATTCTGCTCCTTGGAAATGGCACACGGTCTCGAGTTGCTCCTATGCCTATGGTCTACAAACGATGATATCCCGCCTCGGTGGCGAGTATGGAAGCAATGCCATTTTCGAGCCACAGAGAACGATGCCCTGCCTCTCAAAGACTGGAAATGCTTATGCATTGCAAACACGTAGGCGAATAGAGCGATGGCAAGTTCAATGCATCATCAGACAAACCAGCATCTCCAAAGTCGTGGAGAAGACAATGCGAATTCATCGGTCAAGAGCGTTTCTGAAACCGAATTTGTACCGGAATTGACTTGCGTGGGCAGGCTGTGCGTGAAGGCAACATGAGGAACCCTGCCGGTCTCAGTCGATAGAGCACATTTGTTCCCAAGGCCCATGTGCTTGGGTGGCATCGGCACCCGAAAAGTATGGGTACTCGGGGCTACAACGTCTGGACTCCTGATGAAGAGGAGGCGCTGCGTAGAGGTGTTAAGAAGCACGGACTAGGGGCATGGGAGGTGATTCGGAAGGATCCGGAGTTCTCTGTCCTCGAGTGAGTGTACCTGCACTGAAGCCCTGATGCTCAACCCTAGTCGACGCAAGCCGACAGCCCTAGCGCCACAGCACAGGTGTCAGTAAAAAGTTGTCTGCAGCCCTGTCCAGCCAGAAGTCTCAAGACCATGCACAGGCGTATCTCCGCCAATTTGACCACTTGAGACCCCGCCGGATCACCATGCCCTTTTGACGCAGCCCTCCACCCGCAAAGCCCCAGAAAGACTAACAGCAGTGCATTGCGCTTGCTGCGTTCAGGAACCGCACGGGTGTGCAACTGAAGGACAAGTTTAGAAAGTGAGTGCCCACCTTATCACCTCGTGCAAACTGGGGCTGCAAGGGTCTACGGGCTGACCAAGCAAGGGTTGTTCGGAATTCAAACTCTGCTCCAACACCGCAGTTTGCTCTGTCTTGCCTGCAGCCTAGTCAAGTTCCGTCACATCACCCAAGAGGAATCGCGCACGCTCAAGCCCAAGGGCTCTGGCCCATGGAGCAGGAAGCACAGCGCTTCCAGCTTTGGTCGCGACGGGTGCGATGGGTGCTGCACATCAACCATGGTTTCAAGTTGCTCAGGCCCCTTCCGCCCCGCTGCACGTCTGATGGTTCCTTTGCACTTTCTGACATGCGGCTGTCTTGACCCGCAGGTCCCTCACACCTTCAGCAAATGAAATCCCAGGCGTCGCTCCGCCAGAAGAGCATGATAATGCTGCGGAGCATGCTGCCGCTTTGCTGGCTCTTGATGTGGGTGCAGAACCATGCTGTTTGACCATCACGATGCACATGGATGCACGGCAAACGTACTTGAAACTGAGCAGGTTGTCCTGTGTAACACCTTGCAGTCCAAAGCGCATGGAGACACGGCCAATTCTGACCCAGCAGCGGTCAACGGCAACCAGGTATGCAGCATGCACAAGGGCTGTGGAAGTGTGCACAGCCTGACAGCACTAATGAATCATACTGCACGGCACCTCGCTTGCCATATGCTGACCTGCTGCCTGTCAGTAGCTGGCATAAACTGCTGTTGTTTGTGGTAGGGAGACGCAACAGATGCACAGGCGTCACAGGGCTGGTGAGTGCTTGGGGAAGGGATCATAAATTTAGCAGCGATGAGATGGAGAGGAGTTGCATGCAACACAGGCACCTGAGTGAGCAGAGATGCGCAACCTTGGGTCTCACATCACAAGTTATGGCCTCTGTTGCTATGCAGCTTCTGGCACTCACCAGCCCACCCAAGGCGCGTGGTCCACGTGGCTTTGAGTCGCCCAGCGAAGATGGCGACGACGGGAGCTTGGAACAGGGTTTGAGGCGCAAGCGGCGCAGGTCATTGGAAAACCGCAGCTTTGGTGAGCCAAGTCTGTTGCATGGGTTTAGCCTGGAACACAAGGTTGTGCTGCTGCATGGCCAAAGTTTGTTTGAAGGGGTTTCAGTTGGAAATTCAACCACATTTCGGCAAGGCCAATGCAAGCCAGGTTAGTACAGCGGCAGTTTCAGCGCATTGCACAGACGCTTTGTATGTGTGGGGGCCCAAGCGCTGGCCATAGACTGCATCAAACGCAGGTGATTGGTTTTTCTGCCGATGCAAAACAGGGCGCATGGTGATTGCTTTCTAACTCGTGCAGGCATCTACGACCAGCGTCGCTACCGGTCGAACGGTACGCTGCGCACACCTGGGGACGATGAGCGCACAGACACAGAGTCCGACGAACCCAACGGCGCAAGGCCCACCCGCCAGCGGCGCAGCTACAACGGCAGCCGCGCAGGGAGCGGCCGGCCGATGGCGCGGGGACGGACGCGAACTCGACGCAATGTCGACGAGGAGTCGGAGGAGACCACTACAGATGAGGAAGACTACGGCACTGAGGAAGAGGTACGGGGCTGGGTCAGGGGGAGTATTGTACTATCCTTGTTAGTGATTTCGCAGATGTGTTGGAGTGAGATTTGAGATTCAGACGAGGTGCAACGTGCGGGAACAGAACAGGAGAGCTGATAACTGATATACCAGACATCCACGGAACGACAAAGATGCATGGTCGACTCAACATTGGACTGGCCATGCTCAACTGATTGGAGAATATCATGAGCAGGGTTACTTGCGCTGTAGCCACCTTTCTCTGTAACCCTGTTGTTCCATGGCCAGTGTTGGATGTCACAGCTTTTTATTGCGCCTTCTACCTGTAGGCAGAGGAGCCTGACGCCATGGCTGAGGATGACTATGTGGTGGACTGTCCATGCGGGATCCGCTACGATGACGGTGCCATGATGGTCGAGTGTGAGGCATGCAAGACCTGGGCACACATCGACTGCCTGCAGTACCAGGCCACCACCAACCCCGCCTCTGTATCATACGACCTGAACAACTACATGTGCCTCATCTGCCAAAGCAAACGCAACCCTATGGCAGCCGCCATGGTGCGAGCGTCTAAGGCAAGCACGGGGCCTCCAGGCAAGGCACGGTTGGGCAACGGTGCTGAGCTGAATGGGATACTGCCAGATGCCACTGGGTTGGCCCTGCCGCCTGGATTGGGCGGCCCGTTGGAAGGGGTGGATGTTGGCCAGATGGGCGCTCGCTACAGCCGGGATCGCACGCAAGAGGCAGGACACGTGCTGCTCGGCCTGGCGAACGGGGACCCCATGCCATTGGATGCGGATGGCAGCAACGGCGCGGGTCTGCCGCGGAACGCATCGAAGCAGTCACTGCGACGGGACGCGTCAGCGGGGTTGAGCGGGCTGCATCCTTCACTCAGCAGCGGGATACTCAGTGCTGGCGCGCTGCAGACGCCTGCCTACCTAGATTCCCTGTCCCTGTTCCTGGCTGCAACAGCACGGCCGTCCAGCGCACTAGGCCACCGGAGCGGCAATAGCCCCCGCAGCAATCCAACGTCTCCGTCCAAACTAGGTGGTGCCGGCACACGCGGCGCCCGAGCAGCATCTGGGTCGCTGGCCGGTGCCGGCTCCATGGATGGCTCTGCTAGCCAGCAAAACCTGGAGAAACTACTAGCGGCCGCAACCGCCCCTGGCGGGTCCCTTGACGGGAGCTCTGCATCCGCCCTTGCACTTTCCCGCTCCGGCCTGCTTGGGCCGCACCTGACGGACGCGGGCCGCGGTTCGCCCAATTCCCTGGCTATGCTGCGACGTGCAGGCAGCTCCACACAGCCCGTTCCAGGCGGTTCTGGTACGGGTCAGACTCAGCACCAACCGTCCATTTTAGGTGGAGCCGCGGCAGCCAATGGTGCGCGTCCTGTGTCACGGGGCCCTGTTGGTGCGGAGATCTTTGGCGACTCTGACGACGACTTGCATCATTCTGCAGCGCTGGCGCAGCTGTTCAGCGCGCAGACAACCAATGACCGCTTGCTGCAGATGCTCGCGTCGACCAACCGAGCTGCTACACCATCTCAGGTGAGATATGGAAACACTGTTGGGCGCAGCTTTGACGTAAGGATGGTTTCATTGAGCAGCGGCGTTGTGTCACAGGCTACGGTGTCTGCAGTGCACAGTTGGATACGTGAATGTAACTCGTTAAGCCTGCTGTTCAAGGTCAGGCTAGGATAACTAATCACCACACTCCATTGCCAGCTGCTGATGCATGCGTGCTTGTTGCCCAACGCTGCAAGTGGGACTGCGAGCCTTTATCATCATCATCCTTGGCATTTGCAGCCTAGCCCAGAGTATCGCTTTAAACGGGTCACATGCAATGCTGTGTCTATCTCCGGTTTTTTGCCGTACGATTCCAGGGTGTTGACATTGCTTGCTGCAGATTTTCCTTGAGCAGTTGATGCGAGGTGCCACTCCTGACATCAACCTAGCCCCTCTCATCCAGGGGGCAGCACTCCAGGGGGCGGCAGCGGCAGCTGCTGCAGCGGCCCAGGCACAGCTGCAGATACTGCAGCAACACGGCCTAGGCAGTGCAGGGCACTCCCTCTTACCGACAGACAATGGCATGCTGCAGGCTGGCTTGGCTCAGGCACTTCAAGTGCAGGTGAGGCAAAGGGGTGGGCATGACCCGGAAGGCAAAGGCTTGTGCACAAAGTGTGAGGTTCTGTCAAGCCCGAGCCCCCATTGTTGGTCCAGCAGCACGGTGGTTTGATGGTTTCTTAGTGGCTTGGCAGGCCTGCTAATGCTGGTGCACGCAAGTGGTCATGCTCTGTCATTCCCTCCCGCACTTTGTTGGTCCCACACCTTGTTGCTTGTTCTTTTCTTCTTGAGTGGCTGGGCAAGTGCCTTCAGGTCCTGCCAGCACAGTTGAATGGTTGACTTCTTGGCATGCTAATTGATAACGCTAAAGACGAACCAGGTCTGCCAACCTGTCCAGCCTCCCTGCACTGGTGGTCAGCAGCATGGTGATTTTTTGAGTGGCTGGTCAAGCGCCATTACGTCCTCCAATACAAGTATATGCAAGTATGATTACATCACTGGCATGCTGCAGGCTGTGATGGCAGCTCAGGGTGCGCTTAGTCTTCCACAGACAGGTGCTGCGGCCGGTACCAGTGCACCGGCTGCTGCTGACAACAAGGCCGCAGACAAGGTTTGTGAACAAGTTTGTGTACGCTCAGTTGTTCCTGTATTGTGACTTTGGCGTGTTTATTCCTTCAGCTGTTCGTGCCTGTAGTGGACCAGGCTGGTTGTACCATCATCTGGCCTCTACTTATAATGCAAGCATGGATACTTACGCATAGTCAAAGCAACATTGCCTGGTGGAGCCTGCTGGTCCCGCATCCCACATCGCACCTATCACAAGCTTGGCAAGTGGCTTTGACTGACCTGAGTTGGCTGTGTGTACGCCTTGCAGCCACGGTCCACTGGAGGGCTCAGCCATGAGGACCTGCTTCAGCTAGCTGCTGCCGCCACTGCCGGCGGCGGGCTGGGCCTGCACCCTATGGAGCTGCGACCGGGCACGCCAGACACATGGGCGCTGCTGCGCGGCTCAACTCCCACCCCTGACGCCATGGGCCTGCACTCGTTTATGGGCATCCCACCGCTCACTGGCTTCCCCACAGATCCATCCTGGCTGCTGCATCGGGGCAGCCCAGCCTTCGCTCATCCCACGGATGCCAACGCTTCTGCACAGCCGCGCCCGGGGCAGGCGCAGGGACAGGCCGCGCCGCCACAGGCAAGCGAGGGTGCCGCAGGCGCCCTGCAGCATCCTGTCAAGGAAGAAGCGCAGGCAGCGGGAAAAACAGTCGGCGTGGCGGTCAATGGTGAAAAGACGGACGGGGATCAGCAGCAACAGCAGCCACAGCAAGCTGCGGAAGCAGAGGCGGCACAGCCGCAGCAGCAACAGCCAGGGCAGGAGACCACACCAGCAGACGCTTCCGGGGCTGCTGGTGAGGCAACCAAGGCGCAGTCACCAGCGGCCTTGGAAAAAGATGACCAAGCGGGGGATGTGGCAGCCGTGGCGGGTGAGAAGGTTGTGGCAAATCCTACACCAAGTCGTGCCTTGCCGCCAGGCAGTACATTGGTAGGGTCTCTGACGGGGCCATCCGTCGCAGAGGTGATGGATCTGGTCGATCGCAAGGCAAGCCTTGGCGCGCTCGGCAGCGCCGGGGACTTGGCGGCGGCCGTTGCGGCCTGTGGTGGCGGTCCCGAGGATGCATACTTTAATGTGGAGGATATGTTGCGGTCCAGCACTCCTGCACTGCGATGACACGACCTGCCTGACGATGGCACAGAGGGTATCTGACGAGGAAGACTGGCAAGTTCCAGCAGAAACACAAACCACATGGTGACATCACACTGTGAGCTGCCATCAAACCAACAGGTTTGTTGAGCACGTATTGGAATTCTGAGCTGAAGTTAAAGACGCAAGCTTTTGCTCGGCTTTTACTAACCACATCGCAGAGAAACGAACACGTTTCCAAGCACTTGTAACACGTGGACATTATGATTGCCTTTACAGCATGCTGGACACAACGCTGCACCACACTGCGTCTTTTACTCTTGGTTCTGAACCCTGACGTACCACTTTACTGTGTGGTGCCATTCCGTGTGTGTTGTTGAGCGAGTTGTGCGTCGTGTGGTCATCGCGCTTGCGCTGATGGACAGTATCTGGTTACTTTGTTGTACTACGGACGGCAATTCAATGACCGAGTGCTGCAGCCACTCTTATTCAATAAGGTCCTTTTCATTTGACATGACCGTGTGGACAGAGTTTCAACGCCCTTGCAGCAGACACTGGCAGCATGGTGGGACACTTGGACTCTATGGGCTGGCGACAAGTTCCAATGTAAAGTCGGTAGCAGGGGTCCCTTCAAGGTTTGAGAGGCCTTAGCTATCAACCGCCGCGTGGTGGACGTGAAGACATCCCCTACCTGACCCCTAGGCTCCTGGTCTGCCATGTAAGATGCCCTTCCAAGCAGCCAGGAAGTAATACTGCTGCGTGGCAGTGACGTGTCAAACAGAATGCGCGTGTAAAATCGGTTTACTACTGTACTTGTACAGCAGAACACTACGGTCGTACAGCAGGACAGCGCATTATGTAGTGCTAAAGTGTAAGAAGGCTGGCGAGCAAACTTGGCCGTTTCCTTGCCTCGCTCACCTTGGTTGGAAACGTGACCATGTATGGCATGAGACTTGCTGAGCAACCGTTGAACCATGGCGTGGCATCACTGCACACACTGGTGATGGGGGTGCCCGCAAATCATATACAGCTGAAGAACTGATGCTCTTGCAGCCTTGTCGAAAGGCCTTCGTGAGCCAGACTAAGCATGCCTTGGCTGCGTTTCTGGATTCAGGACTAGACGATGTGGCACATGAGCACTCAGTGACTGCTGTGTCCAGATATGTAAACGAAACTGGTGGAACTGTGGTCACATTCAAGCATGATCCTCTGCACAGAGCTGGACCAGCTTGCAACACAGCCTATGTAACGTTTTGCACCAGCCTGCCAGGAAAAGAACTGCCTCAGAACGGGCAAACTTTTGTTTCCACCATGTCCAAAGGTGGTCCAAAATTGCAAGTCACGGTACTGTGACCCTAATGTGACCTTAGTCTGGTTGCGTCCTTGCCGAGAGCAGAACCAAGACGCGTGAAGTATCGGAAATGACTGCCGCATTTGTGCACCTTCCCGTGGACGAGGTCCCTGCTGCGTTGGCCGGGCTTCGCTTGTTCATTTCGGCTGGAGTCCTTGATTTGAGCAAAATCAAGGACCAGCAGCCTAATCCCCAAGCATGTGTCAACTCTGGACCAGGCACCAAGGCACAAACCTCCAAGCCCGGCTTCCAGTTCGGCAAGGCCCTCCAAGGCATCAAAAGCGAGCTGGGCGCTGCATGCACGTCCAGAGGAGATGGGACTTTCAATGGTGGCAGCACCCTATTGCAACAGTAAGTTAATCCTAGCACGCATGCAGCCACCCTTGCACTCGTGCAACACCACGCTCACACGTCCAAGCCCAGTCCCATGCGCAGCTCGCAATTGCACCCAGCCAAACCACGTGCCAGGCAGCAAAGCACGCACGCTTGTGATCTCTTGCATGTAATGGACCTGCAACCTGGCGCATGGCAATCAGAAGATGACAGTTGAGGGTTCTTGTGTGCCGCCGCAGTGTGTGCAACAGTGTGTATGCATGCTTCGCAACGTGCTTGGCAACATGCTTGGCAACGTGAATGCTTTGTGTCAGGGGCAATGTGGTTCACCTGTCCCCAAGCGCTCTAGAGGGGGACAACGCACAGAGAACCCTGGAACAGCTAGATGCAATGCAGAAGGCAGCAAGGCCCAATCCAGCTGCAGCCTCTGCAGCACCTGACATCAACTCTCTAGCAAGCGTGCTATCAGACGCAGCCATCTCTGGCCGTCCCAAAGCCAGGCAGCAAGGGCCTAAAGTGCAGTACCAGCATGTTCATGAAGCAGTCCAGCAGCTGCTAGATGACGTTGGGGATGATGAAGCAGGCACAACTCATGTCCAAGGCGTGACACCTGCCCAAGAGCGTCACACTTTGCCGTTACCAGATCACACCTTGGCTGAGTTAGGTGGTCAGGGCGCGCTGGAGTTGGTTGTCAGCCTGCCAGCCATAGAAGGCCCGGATGATGCTCAAGTAGATATAGGTATGCACATGTGTGGGCTATTCATCATACGATTCATCATTGTATGGGGAATCTGTGCACAGGTCGTATGGCCCTATTCTATTGGGGCATGCGTAGCCTTTGCCACGCCTCTTGTCCTATGATCAACTTGTCCTTTCTGCACGTCTGCTGATTGCTCTGCTGTGCTGCACTGGTAGGAGTTGCGAGAGCAGGTTGCTGATTGTCTGTGTTATTGCCTGTGCCATTGCAAGGCCACGCCATATTGCATGATCAGCCTGTTTTCTCTGCATGTCTACTGAATGTAGTCATCAGCATCACCATTGATGTTGCAAGAGCAAGCCGCTATTGTTTGCTGCAGGTGCCACCGCTGTGAGGATCAGTGTGCCAGGGGTGTATGGCCCGTTGCAGGTGAGGCACAGCCAAGGCTGATGTGACGATGGCGACCAACCAAGCGTGCAATACATTGGATGGCATCTGACACTTGAATGTGCATGCACCAGTGAGAAAGGGGACAAATACACTCACTCGCGGACACTCAACCCTCAGAACGATATTTCCAGAGGAACAGCCCACCATATCACGTAAACAGCAGAGTAGCCAGGGTGGTAGCACAACACGGGGAATCTAGACCCCGCCTGGTAGTTTGAAGGTAGCAGAGTAGATATATTGGTAACGCTGGTTATGGCACTGTCTTTGCCTCCAGGTCATCCTTCCAAAGGCGGTAGACGAGCTGGCTTCTCAGGCCAAGTGGAGCAAGAAGAAGAAACGGCTCACAATCAACTTGCCGTTACTGCCATCATGACACACTCCGACTCGTTGTGTGGCATGGGCTGTCACGTGCATACATCCGTATTTGGATCTCTGTAGCACATGCGCCTTTTCCAACAATGCTGCCCTGTATGATCTCTCAACCTTTATGCCACTTTACACCAGTTTGCTGGCCTTTTTGCAACCATGCCCAGCAGTACACTGATCAGTTCTTGCTTCTGGACGGCATATGAAAGACTTTTGGCAGGGGCAGCAGTCCTTTGGAGGTTGCTGTTGTGATGTACTGTGACCAGAAGGTGTTTGCGTGATCACCCGACGTTTCAGTCATGAACATAAGAAGATTTCCCATACAGTTAGCAGCGCTTCTGAACTGTATTCTCCACAGATGACCTGTGCACTTGTACCTGTAGAGCTGCCATTCTAGCACACGGATTTGAAGTCATGCAACAAATACAGGAGGCAAAAGAAAACATACCATTTCGTAACTTCTGCAACCGCCGTAACAGGCCGTAACTGGCAGTAACGTATTGCAATTTTCAATCGGGAATCGACAGCTCACGGCAACACATAAACTGCATTTGCAACTAGAGCACGACAACAGGCACAGCACCTGATTACTAAGGCGGCAACTGAAAGTCACTACCTTGACTTGCCATGCAGCTGAACGTCGATCAGCTGTCAAGGAAGGACTTGCAAGCCCTGGCCAAACGCCATGGAATCAAAGCTAATGGATCTAGCGCGTCAATCGTGCAGGAGCTGCGCGCTTACTTTGCAGGTAAGAGACAGCAAGATTGCAGCGTGCATGTTCAAGGGCCGGGTCCGTTTGCTGCTTTGGCAGCCAGCAGCTGCCCTGTCCCTGCCTGCAGAGTGTGCAAATGATATGGCGCGGCTTACGCAACAGGCCGGACAGATAGCCGATGATGCAAAAGACCAGGTACGTGAGGAAATGATAGGTGCATGTTGTCAACTCAGCTTAGTGTGGCAACACGCTCAGCACTTGCTTCAAATGCCAGCCTTTTGCCAGGGTTGCATAGCATGCTGGATAAACATTCAACCAACACTTCCAAGGAAACACGACAGGCTCAGCTGTCACAGCCAACACTTGCCCTTAGCCACTCAGCCTGCAAATCCAGTGAATGCACCCCTTGCGTGCTGACCACACAACATGCCAATGGCCATGCGCAACTGAACGCTGCAGGACGACCCGGCGGTTGGCAGTTTGAGTCCCTTGCCCAACTCCCATGCATGTGAGCTGTCCTCTTCGCTGGCTGCACTCAAACTACGGTCTCGCTCAGCTGGCACTGCTATCACCAGCACAGCCGCTGATGCCACACCACCACGTGCATTCTCTGGAACTTCCAGGACTACAAAGGCAAGCGGTCTGCTGTTCATCAAATCACAACATGTTGACAGGCTTCCTCTACCAACTCACAGGCTATCAGTGCATCATGCACACGACACGTCCGCTCATGCAGACACACTGTCTTGCCAACAGCACGAGGCGCGCTGGTGTGCCATGCCCCATGCCATTGCCGGATGCTTTGGTCACACACACCCCTCATCAGCCCCTGGAAGCCTGTTGTTCCTTGCCAGACGCCTGTTGCTTGCTCCGTGCTTCAATTTTTTCTCCCAGCTGTTCCCTGCTGCTCGTCCACCTGGCTTTTCAAACATGCGAAGGCAGCAACAGTCCATCTAATCACAAGTAGCACGCTCTTGCTGTGACGCACCCACCAACGTTGCAATGCTTGTCAACTCAAAGGCGCACGCCCATGAGGCACACAGGCGTGCTAAACGCAGCATGGGTGGAGTGACCCATGGGCTATGAGGAAGGGTGGACCAGCGTTTAGTTCAGTTTCACTCCATCTCTTCTTGCAGTCTGCTCATTTGTGTAGCCCAGCACCAGCTCACTTCTCACGCGTGAGAAAACTGATCTCCGATGACCCCGAATTGTTCGAGAACGCCTCCAACTGCTTTTCGAAATCGGACTCTTAGGAATCGCATACATTGGCAGGGCGGCCCAATCTTCTTCCAGCTACTATACGGTGTGGACCAGTGTCATGTGAGACTGAGAGGTGTTGATGTTGGGTGAAGTGGTAGAGGATACGGTATGTTGCCAGTACTGGGGTACTGAGTGTGTGTCTGGGGCAGTGCTGATCGTGCTGACCTTGTCTGGACCAGTGTCGTGTGCGACTGACATGTGTTGGAACCAGCTGTGTTGGTAGACGATGTGGTGTGTTGCCAGTACTGGGACAATGAAGAACAGACAATTCTGTGGGTAGTGCGGTATGTCCCTGAGACCGCACTACTTTGAAGAGAGTCAAAAGGATACCCAGACCCTGTGAGTCACACCAAATTTACACGCATATTCGCTTCCTAGCCATTTCGTTAAGCTGTTTACAGACAACAACATCGCAATTTTACACTGAAAGCGTTCCCACAGGCGCATGCTGCACAAGATGTAGCTGGCTAGGGTGTAAATGGTAGAACCAGTGTGTCTAGTTTTCCTTGTTCAGCGTGTTTGTTAGTTGCAAAAGCGTTTCTGCTTACTTACTGTCACGTGTGTGGTGTGATGCAACGTGTGATGTAATGCAGGTTTCACAGCCCCCAGCAGCCGTGGATAGATCCACAAGCATCAAGGCAGGCAGCAGGCAGCAGTCTGTGCGAGGCAGTGGTGGGATAAGCAGCATCGTCATCCCACCAGAAGGCAGCACAGGCAGACCAGCCACAGCCACTGCCACATCCACATCCACAGTCTCAGCACCTACTCCAAGGCGACGTAGCTCACCACCGAAGGAGAAAGACAGCAAGGCAACAGAACCAGGCAGGCAATGCTACAAGATTGCAGCATTGGCTATCACTGGCAGCAGCCACCTTCAAGTGTATTGTCAATAGCAGCTTGAAGTATGCTCAAGCTTTTGATGTTGTCTTGTGTCTTTCCCAAAGAAGGAGGTGCTAAAACGTGGGGTGAGAATGCAGCACATGCTGACATGCTTGGGGTCAGCTGGCACTGAATCTATAACTGGTATCAGAGGTGGTGCTAGTTCAACATGGTAATCAGTGACAGATCAAGCGAGGGCACGAGAGAAACACCGCTATTGACTTCACCAAGCACACATAACAAGCGAACTAACAGTGTGTACCTTATATGATCTGTGCGCAGCGCCTGGCATTCTGTTGGGTATGGATGGCTACATGCAGCAGCTGAGGCTCATGATCGGTGCACCCAGCACGTCCAGGGCAGAACCATCGTCAGCCGGTGTGCTGGCCGGTGGCTATGTGGGTGCACTCCTGGTGGGACCGGCAGGCAACGGCAAGAAGCTCATGGCACGGACACTTGCTACAGAGATGGGTGCTAGGTGAGGGGCCTGCAGACACATGCATCGTGTAAGAATCACAGGAGCAAGTCCAGTCCCTGTTTGTTGGATGCGCCCTGTACCTGAAGTCAGAATTTGCAGTGTGGTGGAATGCAAGGGGTGCTGAAAACCTGAGCTCTGCATGATTGTCCTGGTTCCATGCTTGGATGCGTCCGAAGACCAGTCTGGTATCATACTGCAACGAATGCCGAGCCCTCTAGCGATCAAGGGTTGAGCAGCCTTGTGCGGACATGCCCGCTGTGCCTGCCCTGCACAGGTTCGTGGCTCTTGACTTGCACAGTGCTGCATCCCACTCCGAGCCTGACCGCGCCGGGGAGGCAGTGCGTAGGGCGTGCCAGGCCGCCATCCAGGGCGTCAACAGCGGCAGCTCATGCGTGCTGCTGGTTCAGGACCTAAGTGCGCTCACCGGGCCCTCGGACCCCACACGGTCGAGGGTGGTGGCATGCAGGGCCAAAGCAGGTAGGCACACACTACCATACACACACATCCCGACATGTTGAAGCCTTATCTACATTTCGCATGAGCTCACATGGTTTGAACATTGAGAGGACTGGCTAATGCTCGGGATACATAGCAGACATCTTCCTTTCCTCCCTTGCAGGTAAGTACTGTTTTGAGGACTATGTTGTTGCTTTGGTTGGAGAACGCCAGCTTGCTCATGAGCTTGGCAGCCTCATCCGGCAGTCTACCAAATCCAACACAAGTCACGCAAGACTGACTGTGCAGCAGCAACTCCATTCAACGGGGGCAAGTAAAGCTCAGGGCTAGTTACCAGACGGTCAATGGTAAACAGGGCTGCAGTGGTAAACATCACAGCTCAAGGCCATGTGACCACCCTATCTCTTCCTTCCTCACCAGCGTTCTACCCCCTCCTTACCCCCTTACATGTATGTCCCGTGCTGTGGCTGGCGTTGCCCTGCTGTGCAGAGCTGATGCTGGGTTTGGGGCAAATCCGCAGCGCAGTCAGCTCGCAGCTCCAGGGGAAATCACGCGCAGCAAAGCCCAGTGAGGGCCCCACAACCCGTGCCGTTGTGGTCGGCACTGTGCAAGCCGTGGGTGCCGATCACGGCGTGGACGGCTCTCTGTTGGCCAGCCTGATGGGAACAGGACCCAGCTCGCCCAGTCCCCGTGATGCAGTGCTGCACATTCCCCAGCCTAGCAAGGACTGCCGCAGGGTGCGTGGGAGCACGTAGTAAGGAACACTCCGATGACTTTGCTACCGTGCAGTGTTTTGTTTGCCTGTTCTCTTTACTGTTGTATTTGATTTTCGGACAGCTCATCCGTAATTAAGTGCAAGAAGTGTTGAGTGTTATCCATGCTTCACAACGCGAACCAGTGTGCTTGTGCTGCTTGTGTGTTGGAGATGCCGTGGCCTGATCACTGGTTCTGGTCTGACTACGGTCTTATACTGTCAAGCTGTTTGCACGTCACGAAGTGTTGAGGTATGTGTAACAAGCATGGGCTGCTTGTATGGCTGCAGGCCATCCTGTACCACCTCATGTGCGAGGCAGAGGCGGAACTCAACGCACAGGACATGGAAGACCTCAACACGTGAGTCACGTGCACAATCAAATGGCTCAACACACAGTCACATGTCGTTGCATTTGCTACAATAGTAGTACGTTTGGTTATGGCACACCTGTATTAAAACGCATCCAATTCAAAGCTAGGTCACACTCAATTATTCAGGGCTGCTGTTGTTTTCTGCAGCCAAGGCTAGCATTCACCACCGGACTGGCTACCAGAATAGCTACCAGGCGTACCGCAGTTGAAAGTCTAGCTATAACACCACCAGTCAGTCAAGCATAACACCACCAACAAGCACTGATGTTTCCCCTCGATTTTTTGGCATGCACTTACAGACGCTCACACCTGTACGCGAGTCAGTCGGCTGACAATCAGAGCACAAGTCCAACGTAATACAAATACAGTGCACTCTATTATTGTGTAGCTCTCACATTCATAATTCGCCATCCGGAACGCTCACTGACGGTATCAACATGCACGACGCTTTCCTGGCCTGCACAGGGCCACAGATGCCATGAGTGCTGCCGAGGTCGTCAGACTGTGCGGCCTGGCATTGGCGACTGCCATGGCATCCGTGCTCGTGCCCGGTAGCCACTCCGACAAATGCCCAAGCAAGCAGCCTGTGATTGGTGTCGCCGAGTGTGCTTCTGCCCTTGAGTCATTGGGCATCAAGGTTGTTAAGCTTGTTTGATTGTGTATGGATACATGTGAGCACCTACTGTAGGAGAGCACTTAAAGCTATGCTAATTCCCTCAGCTTGGCATGCTCTGGGTTCAGTTGGCTACTCTAGGACAGCGCATGGAGGTGAGAAACTTGGTAGACAGGGCAGCGATTAGCAATGCAAGTGGGATCGTCTTCTCATGCTAGGTTCAGCAGCTTGCGCGCTCTGGGTGGGTAACAGCAGACGTGTTGAGGCTGAAGGACAAAGCAAAGAGTGTGTGAGGCGCCAAGTGAGCGAAAATGTGAACTGTAGATAGGGTTCACACAGTAAGGGTTAGATAGTGTAAGGGTCGTACAAGTGCAGATGAGCAACCAGTTTGTTCTGATGTGCAGTAAGGGGGATACAAGGACAACTAAACAGCACGGCTTAGTCAAGGGCTACTCACTATCCAATGCCGAATAACAGCAGCTGTTTCAAGCTTGGTGACATGGTAGAACATTGGGCTGTAGAGCGCCTTTCTAGGCAAGGGTTGAGATTATTATTGTGTCGTGGGTATGTGTAAGGACGCAGGTTAAGGTTTGCTGGCTGTGCCATTGTGCATTAGCAGCAATGCCATGTGTTCAGGCTCCTTGACTTTCTCATCCGTCGCTTTGTGCTTGCCTTCACGTGGGCCAACTGGGGGCTTGCAGCAAGCACGCAGCTCAAGGTATCTCTCTCGTTTACGTGTGCGTTGGTCAAGGTATAAATAGCTGATGAAGGATGGTATCGTAGCAAGGTAGACGTTGCCTAGATGATTGTCGAACCTTGCTTGTCCCACCCTCAGATGTCGTCAGAAACGAGGGTCGCTGACGTACGATGTGCCGGTCCACCCGGTCCACCACCAGCATTCTGAGCACGTGATACGTGCCTGCGTGTTTGGGGAAGACTCGCCTTTCTGCTCTCTGCTTCAAGAACGTTGAATAGTAGCTCATTAAGATGGCATCTTTTTGTATTCTTGATTGATTAACAGTGCCGTACATTCATCAAAAGCAGAACCAGCCGCCAACACCTCTGCACCAGATCCATCAGTGATTCGGCTTCAAAGCACGACAGGATAGAGGAAGTCTGGAGGCGAACACTGGCTTCCAGGGCCTGGTGACGCTGTAACCATTTCCTTCACCCCGCCTCGGGGTTTGAAACAAACGGCACACTGCAGCGACTATGGCTGGATTTCTCAGGGGTCTTTGCTTTGGTTCCCGGCCTGAACAGGATGCACGTCAGCTGGCAGCCTCGGCCACTGGGGTCGATGATAAACGGGCAGTTGTAGTTCCGAACAAGCAGCAGGTGCCACTGAAGTCTCTGCAGCGCACGACTACTGATATCCCTCGGGACTCCGGTCACAATTCCATGGACACAGGCGAGGATGGAATGCAGTCCGACCTCCCAAAGGTGAGGCCACGTACGGCTCAAGCCATGCAGTGGCCGTGCAGTGGCTGCATTTCAGATGACCTCACAAGCTGAATGCATAACCGGGAATGGTACAAGGTTAACCAGCGACCTCTTGCCTCGATAATTGGTGATCGTTTCCATTCCGGAGAGGTTCCATCCTCGCGCTGCAGGTCACGCTCATGCTCAGGTCGCTTACACAGTTGCGCGGATCGCCTCTTGAACAGCTCGAGGGTGCCTGTTGGCTTCTCGCTGATGCGATGGCGTGTGACCTCGTCAGGTACGGACTCTGGTGTCTTGGAGCTGTGGCATGTTCCGTACCAACTGGCGCATCAGCATGAGCTTTTGCCCTGCCCCCCTGCAACCTGCCCCCATGGTCTGCAGTTCAACAAACTGTTCACGCCTTCAACACAGCATGTCTAATCATTTGAACTCCTCCAAAGTGACCATGTGCATTGGACATTGATTGTAGTGGATTGGACTGTAGTACACATGCAAAAGTCTAGCCTTTCCACGTCAATATCCCATACTCCCCATATAATATAGCCTTTCCATACCCATGTGTCAAGACCCCGTACGACCCATATTGCCACAAACTCTGCAGCGTGGCCATGCTAGTGGAAGGGAGCGTTCCCCAAAGCGTATGTGTGGCAGCAGCTGGCTCAGAGGCAGCGCATGCAAAAGTTGGCATCCCGGTTGAGCTCACCCTGGTCGAGGGCCAGGACAGACAAACAGCACGAGCTCGTTCCATGGAGCGTGTGCTCTGCAGCCAGGTAGGAAAAGGGCTTTGGAACTTGGCAAGTAACAACTCGCATTCCACAAGCTGGGCTTGAACTGTTGTCAGTCACCAATTGGGCAGACTGCAAAAGGTCTGTTGCAAGCTGGGCATGTCCTGTGGTCAGGGATTTAGCAAATAACAACAATACTTTGATACACTGGGGCAGGTGACGAAAGATGTGACTGATGATGGCAACACAGCATTCACTGCAAAGATTGCCAGAAACGCAGAAGCTGGGGTATCTAGCAGCTGGTGTCCGCGTTGATCACATGTAGCTGTTCATCATTTGAAAACGGTGTGTCAAATGAGAAACATGTTAAACCAATGCAGGAGGGCTGCATGAAGATCATCACGCCTGGCCATGACAAGGTTGAGACACTTGGTGATTACATGCCTCTGGACTGGTTGGAGCTGTACGAATCCGTTGGGCTCTCAGCGTTTGCAGCAGTGCCTGTCAACCGGGCTGGAAAGGCCTTGGGCAATCTCTCAGTTGCCAGTAACTCGGCCCACTCATGGGCCAATTCCAGGTGAGACAGCGAGCCACACGTGCAGCCACATGGAAGCATGGCAGGGCATGTGTGCTTGACATCAGGGCAAAGTGTGAAAGCAAGAAAGTGGTGACACAGTAGGAATGGGCTTTTGCGTGCAAAGCTGCGGAGCATGAAAGCATTCGGAAAGCCAGCCAGGCAGCCGTTGAGAGCACTAGGGGTGCTAAGCTTGGTCAGGCCAAGCGTCTGCTCTGCAAGAGCAGAAAGGCAGGGATTGGCAGTGGCGGTGCAGGTTTGAATGTTATCAAATGTTATAGACCCTTTTGGCAAAGAAGCGGCCCTTGTGCAAATGACCTTGGCCGTCCAGGGGGCTGGCGTTACTTAACC
This sequence comes from Chloromonas sp. AAM2, assembly GCA_004335635.1. Classification (NCBI taxonomy): domain Eukaryota; kingdom Viridiplantae; phylum Chlorophyta; class Chlorophyceae; order Chlamydomonadales; family Chlamydomonadaceae; genus Chloromonas; species Chloromonas sp. AAM2. The sequence continues at coordinate 61,955 of QAXH01005541.1, forward strand.
TTGGCTTGGCGACCAGTAGCCTACTCTGCCAGCTGCAGCACTAACAGCTCGTTGCATGTGCTTCCTGCACCCACGGTTTGCATACATCTGTTGCCTTGATGTACAGCTGACATGCTCATTGCGTTTAATGCGTTCTGTGCACCAATGCTCAATCCCTTGCCATGTCTATCCTGTAGCGTGCTGGGGATGCTCTCAGCCGTCTCAGCCTGGCTCTCACAGCTGTTTGACGCGCCCCAGTTGGCCAAGCTGCCCAGCCTGCTGGCCTCCACCCTCCTGGCCAGCGATGTGGAAATGATGGTGCAGGCCCTGGCAGCCGGCCTGCAGGACCACTTCAAGACGTACCTACGCATGAAGCTGCATGCAAGGTGCGCCAATTTTTCGTAGTCCATTAGCGTTGTTGCCGTACATCTCTGTAAGCACTGGTCAGCACAACCAGGCCGACACCCGTGCAACATGCAAAACACAGAGTCTAGCCTGAGTGTTGCTTGATATGTTGTGCGGCCGCTGCTGCTAACCGTTTGGCCGCCTGTCTGAAGACGACAGCATGGCGATAGGCACAGCTGGGGATGGGAACTGAGATTGATGGACACTTTCATGTGTATCAGCTTGAATGGCGAGGTGATGGTTGTGTAAGTCTGCTCGTACGTTAGTTGATTCTAAGCTATCACTGCAGAATGTTCTAGAATGCTAACAGGGGATGCTGAGGTCGCTAATGTCCGGCTAGGGAAATCCTAGCCACAGGGTTGGCATCTACAAGCTCATTGCACTGTGGATACCCAGCAGACCATGTCAAGAGCAGATGTCATGCAAAGTCATGAAGGGCAACCACTCATAAAAGGTCTCCCCAAGGCATGGGCACATTGTGTCAGTGCTTGTGCACTGATCGCATGTGCTGCTGTGGTTTCAATGTCTGTGTAGGATTGCAATCCTGAGTGGCACCACAGCAGCTGTAGTGTACGAGCAGCAGGTATCTAGCAAGCCACCTGGATATAAGTTGGACGGCATCAACGAGCCAGTCACCTCCCAGTAAGTTCCGGTAGTTGGACTGTAGCTTCAGTTTATTCAAGGCATACGATGTCACGGGAGTGCCGTCTGTACTTTGCCCAAAGGCAGCCGCCTTACTGAAATTGGGGTGTGTTTCTACATAAGTACGGCTGGGACTTGAAGGTACTGGTTTCACGTCACGTGCAAATGCGAGAGGGGTTGCCTTGGCTAGCCATGGCTGGCCATTATTCAACATTTACACTAGTGTGCGCCTTTGCTGCAAAACCGAGGCCATCAGATGCAACTTTAAAGAACAGAAAAGAGGTGGATAAAGCCACTTTTACACAATCACAACCACACAAGCTGCACTTCCTTGTCAGATTGGGGGTTCAGCGGCTCGGATTGTGAATGCAAGTTAGCCAGGGCTGGCAAGACGAGAAAGTGTTAACTAATGCGGGCGTTTGCTGCAAAGAAGTTGGTGCCTGCGTGTGTCGTGATGGCTCCTACTGTTGCAGGTCTGGAAACCCAGAAATGCGGGCCAAGCTCAACGCCATCCGCAAGTCATCAGCGGTGTCCTCCCTACAAGGTGAGACGCATTATAATCATCTGGCCGATTTGCCAAGCCAATAATACAGCCAATGCAAAGTGGGCTTGATACCACACCAGAAGGACACCAGAAGGACACCAGAAGGAGATGCTTGCCATGCCCAAATGAGACATGATAATACAATTGGAGCCTTCCCTCGCCCAGCCGAACTTGTCCCAAAAACGCAAACATGAGCCTCATTGATTGCTTGCTTTCGATTCGCAGACTTCCGCTCGCTGGCCAGTGCCATCAGCAACAACGATGGAGCCCGTGACATGTTTGCGCGTGAGAGTTTGAGCCTTGGCATGTTGCACAACGGAAGCGCTGCCAGCTTGATGCTCCCCAGCTCGAATTCGTACTGTCTGGGTTCGAGCCCACCTCGCGACGCGCTTGGCTCGTTCACCGGCAAATCGGCTTGCAGCGGAACCCAGCACCCTGCGAGCACGCCACAGCTGCTGATTACGCCATTCGCACCACGGGATAAGCTAAACAACGGCTGCATGGACATCCCACAAGGAAGCAGCCCAACACAGGTACGAAAGGAAGTTACAAAGGGTCCAGGCCACTGCAAGAGGGCAATGTGAAATCAACAACAATGCCGGTCGATCTGCCTGTGCACAACAGCATCAGAAGCTTGGGTCATCTCTTCATCTCTTCTCGCAGCATCCTCAAATGACGTCCTGCCGCACAAGTCAACCAATATACGGATCCAACTTGCCCGCTTGTGCATCCAACCTGACCGTTTTGTCGCTTTGTTTGTGTCGCAGGGTCTGCTCTCAGTGCTGAACAGTGCGCTCCACCATGAGGAGCAGCGCTCACTTTTCAACCGGAACGAAAGCACTCCCGCGCTAAACACAGGAACCTCCGGCAGCATCTACCAGAGAGGAATTTCCTCACAACTGAGACGTCCCAACTCCATGTTTTTGTACGGGGACGCTCCCACCACCTTCTCAGGCAGCCCCAACGACATGGCCTTGACAGAGGACGTGCTGCTGCGAATGGTACACGAGGTTGAAGACAATCAACAAGCACCGTTACAACTGATCGCGCACACCATGCCAAGCCTTTCAAAGACGCTACTCGAGTCGGTTTTGGGGCAGGATGCGCCCCAGCGTGGCACATGGATTTCCGATATCAGCACGTACATGATGCAGCCCAATCGCCCGGGAAAGGATCTCGTGCTTACATCAAGCTCGCCCGCTGTCGCGTCTCTGGCGTTGGCCTGCATGCCCTGCACCTCTCCGGCTGGCAATCCAGTGACCGGTAAGCTCAGCCCGCACAGTTCGACGGACCTTATCTCAGCTGTGGAGCATTACGAAGGCGGCCTGCAGGAAAGCCCGGTTTTGGCAGTCTACTTGACCTCGCCGACGACGCTTAGCGCTTTACAACTCAACGTGAGTACATGTGCTGTTACGAGCTCTTCAGGCACGGCTGCCTTCACAGTCGGGCACAAGTAAGCCGAACACTGCATGACTTCATCGTCATGCCTATACCCACCCTTCTGCTCAAGTCCACCGTGCTTTTGCATGTGTCTGCAGGCCGTACTGCGCGAGCTGAACGCTGTCCTGGGCCTGCTGAGTGTGCCATTGACCATGCGTCTTTGCACTGTTCTGCATTCCTCCCTGACCGCCCTCGTGAGCAACATGCTGGACGACGTTGAAAGCGGTCAGTATGCGCTTCAAGATGCAGTGGCGGCCTTTTTTTCCTCTTCTTGCTCACATACCATATAGCGAAACTCATCCGTGGTGCTGTCACACGCTCGCAGTCCCGACGGTCACGTCAAATATCTCATCGCCCTTCAAGAAGCTCAGCTTGCTCGGGGGAAGGAGCAAGATTTCCATTGCTATTGCGGGTCACAAGTCCTTTGGCGGTGCGTCAGCTGCGACATCACCGCTTAATCAAGGTATGTCACAGCAGCCATGTCGAAGCCTTGCATGTGTTGGACGCACACGGCCCGCAATTTGCGCACGTTGAGCAGGGCTCGATGTTAAGTTGAAGGAACAAGCGGCCAAGTACTGAATGGCATGACGTTCGCACAACGTACACGTGTCAAACAGCGAGACTCATCCGTGGTGCTGTCATGCACTCGCAGTCGTGCGTGCAAGCGGCACTGACCATGGAGTACCTGTGCCATGGAGCAGCCCAACCCTGCCTCGCACGTCTTCCATGACGTTTTACAGCAAAAAGCCTCTCAAGCCACAGGTATGAATGCGTTTTAGAACAAGGAGTGATACTCCATGCAAAATCTGGGACTTGAATGTTTGCGAGCTGGTACCTGCGGTCAGGCACCACGTACGACTGACTCCCATGTAGCTGCTCTGCAGCAGCATACAATCCGATGCGTTCCGGCGATAGGGAAAGGTGTCAAGAAAGCAAGTTCGCGACAAGACCTAGCATTGTGGCCTTGCTCTCCCGCGGCACAGGTGGCGCCACTGGTAGCGGGCCTGCAAGATCGCCTGCGCGGCCTGCTGGCCGAGGGTGCCGGCTTCAACTGCTTCAACCGTCACGAGGACCTGCACTCGGTTCGCGCTGAAGTGCTGATTGCGCACGGCGGCTTCGGCAACGTCTTCCAAGGCTTGTGGCAAGGGCTGGAAGTGGCGATCAAGGTCAGGCTCGAGTACTAGTTTATACTAGGGCGATGAGTTTGGAATGGTCGTTGCGGGAACAGTAGCGCTATAGCCACTGTCTCAATTGCATGTTCCGCTTCTCCAAACCTTGCCATCCCACGTCTGACATAGTCTTTTTGGGCCGGTTCACAGGTGGTGCCTCAACGTGCCGATCACACCGACAGCGTCCGAGAGGCAGTTGAGCTGGCAGTCATGTCAACCATTTCCCATCCCAACATTCTCGGAGTTCAGAATTATTGGACGGACGTTCTTGTCGGGTCCGGACCGCTGCAGCCGGGCGAGCGGCGTTCCAATGGCCTGCTGAAACTTGAAAGCGGTCATGACAAAGACTGTGACACACAAGCGTCACCTGTCGGCGGTCTTTCAAGGCCTTCCAGCTTGAGCAACATCCAGTCTTGCACCCCGTCGAACCTTCGGGCGCAACCGACCTCGGGCCGTGCCAACGTCGAGGAGCCAAAGCGCAGCTTGGTCATTATCATGGAGTTGTGCGACCAAGGGGTGAGTCTGAAACACTTGCTGTTACCTGGTGTTGCTGAGTTTGTACACGTAAGCAATGAGTAGATACTGGAGTCCGCCGGCACCACCTATGCATGCAAGGACTGCAAGTCACACGACAGTGTGCCCCCAAGGCCTACCTGAAAATGCTTGCCACAAGCCACGATAGCCCGTGCTCCACTATGCGTCTCAATGCTGGCCCTCAACACAGTGTATATCAATATATTGATTGAACGCGAACGCTAGCAAGCCATGCGAGAGACAGTGTCGCACAGTAGCCTGTGTATGGTTGCCTGCGCAGTCCTTGGACGATGCCATCCAGCGGAGTGCCTTCCGCATTCAGGCCCCTTCTGGGTCACGCGGCCCGGCACGCCTCAACATGCTGGCAGTCCTGACCACGCTATTGGAAATCGCCATGGCCCTGCGCCACATGCACAGTGCACAGGTGTGTGTGTGAAAAGATCGACAGCAAATAGGACATAACTAGCTGCAGGTGGGAAGAGCAACGAACAGAGCTGGGGAATGCACTACATCAGAATAGTGTGGTGTGCTAGGATTAGCCGGTGCAGGTAGCACCAGGGGTGCTACCAGTGGACGGTACCATTAGCACCAGCTAGCAACGTTTTAGCCGGACATTCGCACGGTTAGCACAAATCTCTAGCCACATTGCCAATTCACAGCATACAGAGCCAACATCGTGCTGATACCCACAGGTCACCAAGGCCAACATAGAAGTTGACGATTGCAGTCAGTAACAGCCGTGACCGTGTGCATTGGCAAACGTGCTAGCAAGTCTGCTAATTCTGTGGCTAGAATCTCTCTAGCCGGACATTAGCACCCTCAGCACCCTGTGTTAGCATGCTAGAACATTCTAATGTAAGCAGCATGAGGTGCAGTACCAGGTTAGCTTGTTGACCTCCAGTTAGCATTGGCCCACAGCTGTAACACAGTGGACCTGCACCTGTCTGTTGTTGTGGTGCACGGGCCCAATCCAGCGTCTTATGCAAGCCGTTTAAAAACAGATAAGAAAACGACTGGTGCCTTTTGACGTTCACGTCTCATTATGCAATTTGTCTGAGGTTTAATCACTGTTTGCCACTGTTGCATCATTGTGCTTGCCTTGCGTTGCTGCAGCTTGTCCACTGTGACCTCAAGCCCGGCAACGTCCTGCTGAAGAGCAGCATGAGCGATATCCGCCAGTTCACCACCAAGCTGTGTGACTTTGGCCTGGTCAAAATCAGGCAGGAGGTAAGCGCAGCACATGCATGGCTTCAGCTCTCAGGGTGATGCGGGCAGCAGACGAAAGGAAACGCTGTTGCTCGAGGTACTTTGCAGCCGCTGCCGTCTGCCAACCAACTCAGCCAGCTAACTCAGTGAAGCCTACGAATAGCGCTTCAAATAACAGCGAATAGCTCAGAGGCACGCGACGCCCCCGAGTGTTACCAGCGATCACATCGGCCCGCCCGCTGCTGCCACCTTGCAAGAACGAGAGAGGGCTGTGCCTCGCGACGTCTTAACCTAACCAGACTGCTCCTTTTCTTGCAGGTCACTGACCTAACCGAGGTCATCCGACGTGCCACCTTTACCGGAACCGTGACGCACTCGCCGCCGGAGATGCTACGCGGCGACCCCAATCCCGCATTCAGTTACGACATCTTTGCCTTCGGCATTATCATGTGGGAGCTCACATCGACTGTTCCGGTAAGTCGCCCGTGCTGTTCGGTGCTTCCAACAGCTCATAATTAGTTGTTTCTGAAATTTTCCTGTAGGTTTCGGTCATCACAGGTTTCACAGGGTCTCAGTTTTATTGTGCAATGCGTCAAGTTGACAAGCTGTTCCACTTTGCAGCTGCTGCTTACTGGAGGATGAGGTGGAGACCCACAGGGTTTCTTATCAGCATCTGTTTACTGAAGGTGAATTGATCTGGGTGTTTGCTCCTCTCGTCAGGAACCCGCAGGAAGGGAGAAGGGATAAACAAAACGCACTCCCCTCCTGACCCGCAACCACATTCGTGCCGCAGGTGTATGCGGGCCTGAGCGACCGACAGGTCGCGCAGCAGGTTGTCTACAGTCATCTTCGCCCAGAGTTTCCGAAAGGCTTTGATCCGCAATACAAGGAGCTCGCATCGAACTGCTGGGCGGCAGACCCTGCACAGAGGCCAACATCGGATCAAGTCGTGCAGCGCGTAGGTGCCATGCTCATGGCCCTGCGGGACAGGGCTGCTCAGGCAACACAGGCTGCGGCGCAAGATCAATCGGCCGTGCAGCAGGCTCCATCTACCCGCCGTTAGGCTTGGTACGAACACTGTGCTTACCCCAAGACCTTTTTATGGCATCGTGCACAAAAAAAAAAGATGTTTGCCAGTTCTGGGACAGTTTACAAGAATGGCACTGGAACCAGTGTGGCGGCAAAGGGAGGCCCGTGAGAGCAGGGTTCATGCCAGAGTACAAGGTCTAGGATTAGTCAGGGTGGCAGGGAACTATGACACTGTAGTTACAGCAGGTGACTGAGATACAGGCGTGAACAGTGGTGCGACATGAACAGTCAATCGATAGCGATCAGGAGATGGCAATTAGAAAGTTCCGACAGTGTCGGCAGTGCGGCGACGACAGTGCATTACGCGAGGCACATCGTTTGACTGTGTTCAGTCCTGCCAATCCCGTCAAATCCCGTCAAATCCCGTCAGTACACATTTCTGACATCATCCAAGTAGGCCTCTTCTGGCGCAAATCCCTCCATCCTTGTTAGTCCTTTGGCATGCAATACTGAGATTTTCCGCACCAAATGGACGCGTGGGCTGCTCAGATTGCTAGAGGCCAGAGTGCAAGGCTACATGCAAGCCAGAGTACAAGCCTAGCAAGAAACCTGTTCAAGGCACATGCAAGCCAGAGCTGCACACCCGTCCCTCAGAATTGAAAAGAAGCGCCTCATGGTATTTCAACGCGTGGCAGGCGGGCGGTTGTTGCCTGTTGTTTGTTGATTGGACTATACATGGTCTTCATCTGATCTGCCCGAGATAAGTCAAGAGATTTGGTCACGATGACCGCACACCTTCTGAGTTCGTTTCTCTACCTAATCTATTGTCAGGATCGCACCATCAACCACAAATTTGATTTGTCAGTCCTGCTTCGCTTGGGCCGGCTAGAACCTTCTTGTTTATGGACAGAAACGGGCTAGCCAATAGGCTGTTGCAAAGTCTTAGCCGTTGAGCAAACAACATCCTGCTGTACGACTGGATATCAATATGAAGGACGTCAGTTGTTTGTGGTTTGCCGGTGGTTTTGGCCCTTTCACGCTAAATGTGCAGTAGTTTGAACTGGATGCAAAGGACACAAATGGACGTGGTTTCCAACGGTTTCTTATCTGATGGTTTGGCGGACTGCACATGTTTCGAGTTTGTGATTGGCTTACAAGTCGGAAAATAAAACCTTTCAGCATGCTTACATGTGCCTGGATACAGCCATGCAAAGGATTTGCATACGCATGAAGAAGCAGGCATCCGCTTAGTCTGGCGGCGTGTGCATCACCATAACCATAACGAGTGTGTGATATGTACTATGAGCAATAGATGCATGCAATTGAGTACTAACTGGACTGTTGTGCTCGATGACCTCTGAGGGCTGCACGCAGGCCCTTGATAGGCAGAGGGTGGCAACGCACATGAGGGGGCACGTTCCGTGATGCATCAGGCCAGCTGGTGATACATGATGCATGTGTGATGTGATGTGGCTGGTGTGTGTCGTGATTAATTAAGCTAAAATTCCTGTGTGCACGTGCTGCTGCACCACCAGTGCTTTCCATTTGGATGTCAATTTCTTCAGGAGCACAAAGAAGCTGTTTGCATGAATTCCTGAGAGAAAAGGAGGGAATGCAGCACAGGCCCTGATGGGCCGAGGAAATGCGAGGAAAAGCTAAGGAAGCTACGCAGCTGCCCCAGCAGCAGTGGCTGTGCCTCTGCCACAAGGGCTGCTTTTGGCGTTTGCAAGCTGCGTTGGTGTTTTCTGCACTTTCCATTTGGACGTTGGTCTCTGGAGGAGTTGAAGGGAGCTGTTTGCATGGATCCATGCGAATGTATGAATGTTCCCCTGAATGTGGGATGAGTTGAGGGTTGGCAATGGAAGGGGATGGTGAGAAGGACGCTATGCAGCAGCCTGAGCAGGAGTCACTTTGCTTGGCTTTTGCAAACTGCATTGGCTTTATGAATGTCACCTGACATCCCAGTCCAGATACCAATTAACTGTTGAGTTTGAAGGTACACCTTTGCAATTCACCAAGAGCCTCAGAAAGGCTGTGATTGCACCTTAATCCAGCGGTTTGGCATCCACAAGATCCACAAGATCGTCACTGGTGACAGGTGCTGTTGCACAGGGGCGTGATGGATATATTTCCTGTTTGCTTTTCTTTTCTCACACAACTACTTTCGTCTGTGCTTCGACTCCAGGCAAAGGATAATCTGTGATCGGATTATACTGACTGTCCAATTTCTTATCAAACACAACTATCTGCGATTTGACACCATGCAAAGGATAATCTGTGACCAGATGGGTGTGTGATGAAGAGACACCGTTTACGATCAAGTGGGTGAAGTGGGAGGCAGGAAAACTGCGCCCAGCCAGACATTGGCACGATTAACACCCCTGATAGCATTGTGGAACATTCTGATGTGAACGATGAGGCAGAAGAAGTGCGCTTCTCATGCGCCTGTTTGGCACCATTGGTTGTACTCAATAGGTCCATCAACGGTCATGCGAAGGAAGCTGCAACAGTGAGATTGGATGAGTTCTTCTCTTCACACATTATCTTTCAAGGTGCACACGACACTGTGCCAGGCCACTGTTTTATTTGAGCTGTTGGTACAGACTACAGAGGGGTCACTCACATGGCGTCACTCTGTATTGTCATATCAACCGCATTTGCTACCTTTTTCTATCTCTTTTTTCTCAGTTGTCACAGGCCTTCCAGTACTGGCAGAGAGCACACAAGCACTCATCAGGCTGGTCAAGCCCAAGCCCAGGACAGCAATGCTGGAGGCATGTGGCAGGAACATTATCAACGTGTGGAGCCGTGTGAGGGGCTCCGTGATGTCGCACTGGGGATGGGTCAGGGTGCAAGAAGGTGTCACCGTGGAGGGTGACACCAAGGAAGGATGAAGACGACCCGTTGAAGGATGGGGAGGAGTATGATACTTTGGAGCGTACGGTGAGGCTGATGATGATGAGATGATGATGACCCATCAATATCCTGATGTTGATAGAGGCTGCCTGGACTGGGATCCACATGCATGGGAAGATAACAGCAAACCAGCCTTGCGTTTGACCAGTGAGTGGTCATGCCAATAACAAAGTCCGCCGAACTCTTCCTCTCTCTTCAAGACCAGGTTTGGTCGTTGCTGCTCCACCTTGCTCCACCTTAAAGCTCGCCTGAGCGCTGGTATGCAAGAGCGAGTGTTCTATCAACAACTTGATAGTTCCAGAGTGTTTGTTTCCTTTGTTCAAAATTCTAATCCTTTCTCACTAACAGGAGCACACTTCAAGCTTCGCATTTGAATGACCAAAACGCGCTTCAGGCTCTTTGAATGTCAAATGATGGCTACTTGAATGCTCCCTTTGCGTCTGTGTGTATGCGTATCAAGGCAATACGTGCTCTGCAACCCACAAGGTCTACTTGTGTTATGTGTCATCTTGCTTCACAGTCTTATCTTAACATATTGTTTCGTGTTCAACAGTCTGGTCGCTGCCTCTTTGCAAAAATGCTTGCTGCAAGCTTGCCCATCAGTAAGGCTGTTTGGGCACGTGAATAACGAGCGTTGTGTAGCATCGTGTAAGCTGTATTGGCAAGAGCCCAACTGAACGTCCCATTGACGCTGAGGCTCATGTCATTCACAAGTTTGGTTGGGCGAGGGAGGGCGTCAGTGGTTGCGCTTGTGTCAGCGCCATCCAGTGTCACACGCTACACGCCGCGATTACTGTTATCAGGGGTGAGGGGGATCCTGCAAGGCACTCATTTTGGCATGACATGGCAACTGTCACGCTGGGGATATCGCTTCGAGTGGTACTAAGCCCAACTGACAGTGGCGTTGTGAGTTGCTAGGCGTCAGCCCATGTAAGCTAATACAGGCACAGCTTGGCCATCTTGTTCGCTGCGTCTGCAACGAGCGTTGGTCTGGATGACTCGATTGGCATCACTACCCTCCTGGTCTCGAGGTGGTGGGGCATCAGGTGTGGAGCCCTGTCCACAGGCATACATGGGGGTTGTGCCTCCTGAACTATGCTTACCGGCGTCCACTTTTTCTTCTTTTCTTTCCTTGTTTACCCACCTGGTGCCGGCCCACCACTTCCAAGACGTGCTGTCATGGTCTCCCCCGCAATACATACAAATTCTGTGTTACACCAGGCTAGATCAGGCAGGCTTACATGATACGCATGATGAAAACGTTGTTTCACTGACACCAACACATACTGTTACACCTGACTTAGGCAGCCACCGTCCGGTCAGGATGTCTGCTGGATGTCAGCCCAGCATCAAGTGCCCTCTTAAGGCGCTTCGTGTTCCTTCTTGCACTCCTTGATGCATGCGCGTAGTCACTGTGGAAAGCACGACTACTCACGCGGGCAATCCTGACCAAAGACTTCCAGCTGTTCTTCCTGGACAACAGGCATTGCAGCTGCGCAGCTTCATTTCGTCGGACAAACTCGACCTCTGGAAAGGGGTCAAACCGGAGAGGTTTCGACAGGTTTCTATTAAAACGAAGATCAGAAGCGTTTTCTCAGGATTTGAGCACTCGAATCCAGTGGCTTTCCACTCGAATCCAGTGGCTTTTCAGAGGTCGCTTTCACATGAGCTCTCGATTAGGATTTGAAAAGAGCACTGGAATCCAAAGGTAACGCATAGAATCAATAAATAAGACTACAAAGAATGGAAAAGACAGCGTCCTCTAGGCCAATAAGAAGAAAAAAGAAAAATAAAATAATAATAAAAAAAGAAGTTTGCCAGTTCTGGGACAATTAGATAGGTTCGTATGGTGACTGTTCGTATGTCCTGATGTATTGACTGATGGAACTCTTTTGTGGTGAATACTCGCTACGCTTCTTGCTGGTCGTACTGCGTGTGCGTGTGTGTGTTCAAAGAGTCTGTGTGTTGGTCCACAACCAAATGAACAGGTCGTGTTGGTACACGGTGTGGTGCCACATCTGGGACAGGCTATTGTGCGTGAACACAAAAGAAATCGCCCCATGGCGTGTGATCAGTAAGTCCGTTCCATCCGTTGCACACGAAGGCTGACAATATTGGGACTACAGACAACTGTAGAAAGCGAGCCAAGTACGACTGCAACTTACATTTTGGAGCAACATTTTGGTCGGCTGATGTGTGTGAGATGCTGAAGGTCTGGTGTTGATTCAATGTTGTGTGAACTGACAACAAGTAATCTGCATTGGGAGTCGGATACCACACAGTATAAGCACATAAACTACTTCTGTGACATGCCATGGTTCAGAGCGCTGTGGCAGCGGCAACCACCCTTCTTGGCCGTCACCTCGTCACACTGCCCAGGCACAAAGCTGGCCATGTCGTCTGCTAACTTCGCTGCAGCTTCCGAGGAACCCAACTTTTTGCATTTGTCAGTTGTTGAATTCAGTTTGCAAACCGCCATAGCCGCTTGCGTTTGAGCATGCGCCCGACGTGCTTGCATCCAGCAACCGTCTTCTCCCATGCAACTCTCATCAAATGGCGATCTGGTGGACAGAAACGCATACGGACCCACTACGGCCACTGTGCATGCGTACTTCAAATGCGTCCGGCGAAGCATGCAAAGCATGGATCACGTCCATGCGAATGATCCACGTGCGATGGCTTTTTCACTCGTCTTTCCAAATTGGGCTTCACCAGCTTCTGCGAAGCTCGAGGCTGGAGGACTTTGTACCGAGTTAGGACTGATGGCGTGGCGTCCTGCTTCATCTACGCCGTCGTGCCTGCCACCTCAGCGTCCCCTGCCACGCCCCTGCGCACCGGCGCCTCAGCCACGCCCCTGCACACCAACACCTCACCGTCCCCTGCCACGCCACGCCGCCGTCGCACACAGGTTATTGGGACCACCCGCAGCGGCTGCCCGTCACTCAACACATTCCACGCTGTCGCATCGATATCGCCACTACTCGACATCCCAACACGTATGGAGGAGGCTGCGTATGCATACAACTCTTATGTGCAGTCGCATGCCAAGTATCTTTTGCCAGCACAACTGCACACTGCGGCAAGTAAGAAGGCTGAGTGGGCATTACGTTCAGCATTCCCATAAAGCTGGGGAGTACGCAGCTCCAGCAGCGCACGGTCTATGAGCAAATGCAATCACCCTAGATTCAGGGAAAACTTACCTAGCCACAGTCGGGGGAGTAGCTCAAGACATCCACGGCAGGATTTCAAGCAGCGGGCTGGCATGGTGACTTACGTCAGCTGGGCAGAAAGACTAAAGCATCACGCGCAGAGAGATCACACTAAAGCATCTTGTCCATGAAGCGACGAACCCAGCGCCCGACACAGGGCGCCTTGCACTTCGCCACACATCGTCTGCAGCGAAACAGTGGGAGAAAAAGATACAGTCATTGTGTTACCACTGAGAGACCATGTGCGGTTTGCAAGGGGTTCAAGCATACGTAAGATATGTGTCCAGGGCATTTGGCTCGCAAGGGTCTGTATTTCACCCACCAGCAAACAGCCGTTCACCATCACGAATTGTACAAAACGCCTAGGCCTTGCCGCAAGCCCGGGCAGCGACACCAGCTGCCCACATGCCCAGCGCTTTCAAGACAAGGCCACTGCCACCATTTGGGCAGACACAAGCATGCCGTTTGAGCGTTGGCAGAGTAGTGTAGGAATATTTCAAAAAGTGACTATCTTAGAAAGTGGGCCGGTGCTGGCGACATGGCGTTTGCCGGCCGGTTGCAACCGGAGGCCTTTACCATCAAGCAGGTAGATGTCAGGCGCTTTGCGAATGGTATAGTGGTTAGCCCGCTCGGAGGGTCACGCAATTCCGCGTTGTGTCGTTATCCGACCAGCGACCAGAAGTTTTCCGACATTGATTTACATATCCCCGTATCTGATGGCGTATTCTGATGGCGCTCAAAAGCAAGATATCCAAGCCGGCGATGTCGCTAGGCGCCAAGGGTGGCCTGACGGACCCAAAGCACCCAGTTCAGTGCAGTTCTCATGGGGTCCCTCCTGCTCAGCCTCCCTCTGGCATCTCAACACAGTCTCTCTGGTCCAACACAAAATTGAACAGGGTGTCAAATTGAACACCCTCCTCCCCCACGTTCTGCGCACGCCCTGAAACAAACATGGGCCGCGCGTCTGCCCACTGACTCCCGCCGCATCCAGACCATCTCTCGCCTCCCGCTCTCTGCTATGGGCAGGGTCCTGGCCGCCTCTGCCTACACCCTCGGCACTTTCCTGTATCCCAAATGCAAACTAAATGGTGAAAATTATCACGGCACCATCAAGCACAAAGTGACACGTCACAAGCGTTACTCTCACTCTGACGGCACTCTGACGACACTTTCACACCTGGTGGCATTGGGTGTCAAATCCAATTTGGTGTCACGTGTTGCAAACCGTAAGGGTTGTTCAAATAACCTAAATAACGTAAGGGTTGTTCAAATAATATTGACAGGGTTACAATTGCAGATTGCCTGCACAATTATTACACAATTATTACACAATTATTACACAATTATTTTCGTCTATGCTTTGACTCCAAGCCAAGGATATTCTGTGATCAGATGGGCGAATAATGCGGCAGGTTGCCGGCAGTTTGCGATCGATTGGGTAGAATATAAAGCAGACAAAATGCGCCTAGCCTGGCTAGGACAAACCTAGCCGGACATTTGCACGGCTAACACACCCCACTAGCATTCCGGAACATTCTGATGTGAGGAGGCAGAAAAAGTGCGCTTTTCATGATGGATTGGTACTCGATACGTCCATCAGTGGTCATGCGAAGGAAGCTGCAACGGTGAGATTGAATGAGCTCTGCTCTCTACACACTATCTTTTGAGGTGCACACGGCATCGAGCGAGACCAGCATTTTACTTGAGCAGGAAATGTACTTGTTGGTGCAGAATGGTCTGGATTCTTGCGCGTTGTGCGGGAAAGGCTTGATTGAGGAACATAGTAGGGAGTGCCTCAAAACTCCCGTGTGCCTGGGTTGGCCTTAGCAATCATTGGCAACAGGGGCCATTGGAGTGTAAATATGATTAAGGTTAAAATTCTACGTGGCCTCCTCACACACGTGGCCTCCCACATGCCACTGGCTGCTCCGAAAGTGGTGTCACTATGGAGTCGTGTAAGCGCAACCCGTAGCTGGCCTTGTCGTAGCCATTGTACCCCACGCGTTTGCAACAGTCCTAGGCTATTAGGTCAGTCACCTTTGTCAGGTTAGTATAGCAGGCCCCCGGACCTAGATCTCAACCAGCATCACATATGTCGCCGGCTATTGCGGTCGTGATTGCCACCATAGGGGCTACTAATAGTGGTTCTAGTCTTTGCAGACTCCAAGGAGGTTCTTCCGACCGAGGCGTGCAAGTGGTGGCTCTTTCAGTTTGTAGCTCGCATGGCTACTGACAGGCTACACACCAGGATTTCAACCAGCCTCACAACCAGCTGAAGCCCGGACTGAAGGCCATGTAAACAACAAAAACAAAAACAAAACTAAAACAACCAGCTGTTTTGGCGAGGGAAGCGCTCTGCGGGAGCAACCGCCATGCAGGGTATGCAGACTGGAGAAGGAAATATATCTTCAGTGGGGCATGCCAGTGGTACCACTCTCATCTTGGTCAGTTGTCATTCTGTCAGGGCGGAGTGACGATAGAGCCATCTTGCAACTGTCCGCCGTACCACAAGTAGTTGTAGGGTATGTCTGGCTGCGGCTGATTGAGCCTATACTTTGCAATCCTCAAATTGGGAAGCCAGTACTTTGTCGATGCGGCACTCTACGCCGGCTTCCACACACATTCCATCAATCAGGTTGTTGCAGTACTGAGGCCAGCGGGCTGGGCACTGCGCGGGCAGGAGGTCAGAGCACAGACATACTTTCTCAGTGAACTCTAGTTATACTTTCTCATGCAGTGAACTTTGGTTAAGCCTTGAACATAAGCCTGGCTAACTCTGCTTTTGAGCCCAGCTATCTCTAGCTCTTTGGAGGCTCAAAAGCAGGTCAGCACACACTTGGGTCGGACTTGTACGCAAGCAAAACCACCTCAGCCGTTTATGCTCACCGAAGCCAGCAGAAACGTAACCAAGCTGCGCAAGGATGACTAATCACTAAGCTGCACAAGCCACCATCTAGCTTTGCTCACGCGATTCCGCCCGTTGACAGATGTGAAGCACAGGGTGGTGGCAGCCTCTAGCTAGCCTGACACCATCTTACACTCAAGGTAAGGATTAGTTGCACCTATGAAATACAGTCCCCGGCTGGCCTGACACATACATGTACACAATACATCAGGGGCCATCTATTCTAGATGGCACAAATAACTTAATGACGGTGGCAGGCCCTGGCTGGCATGGGAGGCTTACATTAAATTTTCTAACAGGCGTCTCAATGTGCGATTCAATGAGCGCAGCAACTTGCGGTCCCCTAAATGTATCTATAACTACAAAACTACGTAACTACAAGAGCAGTGACTACGCAACTACTTGACATACCTTGTTAATGCGACAAAATACACCGTCGAGCTTGTATCCAGATGGGCAAGATGCCGTCCTGCAAGCGGTGGTGGATTTCACACATCAGCGTGTTGCTCAAAAGGCAATGCGTATAACAACTGTGGTGAGGGACGAACGCCAAAGAAGGAGTATATATATGGCATCACAGAAAGTAACCCCAACTCCAGCTGCAATCATATGATACATCAACGAGGGCAGTGAATGCCTAAAGAGATTGCTTCATCGTGCTTGCTTATGTAGCCACAAGAAGGGTGCCCTGCACGTATGAGCAAGTCTTGGCACAAAGTAGGCTAGTCCCATATTCATTTACCAGCCTTTCACACTTGCTCTCCCTCCTTCTTACATGCACCGTAGTACCGTTCACTTCTCATTTCTTGAATTGACCTGAAACCTAGAACTTACAACTTGAATCTCTTGTCCCACTGAGCAGTTCTCTCTATCATCATCATCATCATCATCATCATCATCATCATCATCATCATCATCATCATCATCATCATCATCATCATCATCATCATCATCATCATCATCATCATCATCATCATCATCATCATCATCATTACATGGCTTTTCATGGTTCAACCCACGGTACTGCTAGACACAATATCTCTCCAAGAATTACGTGCCTGACAATCGGTAAACCAAGAAAGCTCACTGGTAGCAGTACGCAAAGTACGAATGTCATCAATTCTCTCCGAGCAACAGCAACACCATCAACTTACTGTTTTGGTTTGGGCTTGCTGCAACCAAAGAGGGAACAGAATCCGTCTTCAAAGCCATCTGTGATGACCTTGCCGAAGTTAGCGGGCCGACTGGCTTTGCATGCAACTGCGCAACAGATGCACCCATAAACATTCTTTCGTTAGCCAGAGATCAAGGGTAGTCACAGATACCACTAAGCAAGATTCAGCCGAAACACAGTTGCTTGGATATGACGGGGGATACTTACGTCAGGTGATTGTTTTGGCCGGCCTGCCTAAACGAAGATGCTGTAACTAATTGCTCTTGTTACTTTTATCATTTGTTGTTGTGATCAGTCTCAGACCGATGCTACAGTAAAGCTTAATCACAGGCTACTTAGCTCAAGAGCCCCACCTTGCTTTCCGCACACTCCCAGGTAGCAGCTCTGCTCATCCAGGCAATCGTCACTGCTGCTGCATGTCGCAAATGAAAACTCCTGGCCCTGAATGTACACGGACCCGAACGCCTGCAGACACGGTCGGCGAGTGAGTGAGTCAGTCAGTGTTTTTTATATCTGTAGCGCGCGACACTTCGAATAGAAGATGGTTCAAGCTTCGGATACAAAATCATCATACTTGCATTGCAAACGACCGACGAAAGTCCGAAGACAAAACCCAGTGTGCACATACCTATGCGGGTGGTTTTTGTGCGTAAAATATGCAGACAAAAGGCGATTGATTTCCCTTTGTGTTTCTGAAAACAATGCATAGTTAGGCAGACCACACAGAAACCATAGGCACTGCGTCGCTTCTGTTGTTCTGCCGATTCTTGCAAGCCCCTCGCCGTCAGACCGACAGCAAACAAACCCATGTGGGTGTGCGCAAGCCCATTGGCAGACAATGGAGCCTTCCTGCCATCGAGTAGTGCACACACCTTGTCGCGGCCCTTGATTTGAACGATGCGGAGCTTGGCGCCGATGCCAGCCTCGAAAACAGTCGGCGTGCCGGGTGCTGCATGAGCAGTAGGGCACAAGCTGCGGGGTTGGGGTTGCACTTGTTGGGTGTCCAGCGGAGAACCTTTACCCTTCAGAGATCACCGCACACGGGACACCCCCGCCTCCATTTAGGAAAAATGACCATTCTCACTCATTGCATGGTGGTTGAGGGTGACTACTCTGAAGTGAGCTGCCAATGGCTGCCAGGAGACTGATGACCCAGACACAGATGAAAGGTGGTGGGTCATTACATCAATCTCCTAGTGGCGTGCCGCAGCAGCCACTAGGGTAAACAAGGGGGAAACTCGACAGAAACAAACGGCAAAGCCAACACAAACAAACACAGCAAGCAAAAAACAAGAACTTCTAGGCAAAGCTAGCACACAGCACTCCGCAAAGCCTACGAAGGGACAGCAGGGAAGCCTGCGTGAGCCACCACCCGGCACGCAACCAAACAGGGTGGTGAGGGTGTGAAGTTAAGCAGTGCTCGCAGCACAGCGAGCACGCAGATGATTGATGTAACAACAGAATGTTGGTACACCCCAAGGTATCACCCTTAAACCACCATGCTGATATTCGTGAGAAACTGCTGCACGTGGTTCGTTCCTCACCACTTATTACAGCTACGCGAGACTGGGACTGCCACTCAAGCCGCTCTCGTGAAAAGGAGGCAAACAACCTGTATGGAGGTGGCCGAGCAATCGCAGGGTCTAGAGAAAACAATTCCCTGGGCCAATACCCCCAAAAACACCCACCAGTACCTCGCGAAACACCTATTCCCAGGTCCAACACCCCCTGAACCACCCATTCCCAGGTCCAGCACCCCCGGAAACCCCCTTTGCCCAGGTCCAGATGCCTCAGTTGAACACCCACCGAGTTTGTCGATAACTTCCTTGATGGGCTTGGCCAAGCTGATTCTTCCCCTGAAGAGAAGTCGAACACTGGCACCGCTCGGGTCGATGTGCACCTGCGGCAGAGCGATCGTTGATCAGTTGTCAGTGCGATGCCTGGTCAGGGGCCGGTCACACAACACGATTCCGCATTTTTACGTCGGGTAATACCTTTGCACAATTTCAAAAAGCGCGAATTGGGATTGCGATCACACTGCAGATGTGCGAACCAGCCAGCCCACCACACAATCCACCACACAATCCATGGCGACTTTGGATCATCGAGTTGCAGGACACATGCGTCAGGTGTGGGCGATTCTTCAGCCCGCGTTGTCAATGCTCGTGCTGATTGGGCTTGACAGGACCTTGCTCAACAGGTCTGGCTGGGTATATATATATATATATATATATATATATATTTTACACCGAGGGCCCCACGGGCTGGGTTGGCATCGCCCACCACCTTGCACACTACAACTTGTAGACGCCTCTGAGGCTTAGGCTTTTCCAGCCCGACTCCTACCTCCTTTTCCAGCCCTACTCCTACTCCCACCTTTACCCGTGACCTGATGTTAACCCGCATCTCAACCTCAACCCTGACCTGAACACAGCCTGACAGCAATTTGCACAAGACACTGCTCAGTCAGCCTGGCAGAATTGCACAGAGCAGTCAGTCAGCTGTACCCACATTGATGTCCACGTTCAGTTCAGAGCTCGAGTCAACCAGCTGGGACCTGTGGGCACATCAGCGAGCAGCACAGCGTGATTTTCAGTTTTCGCCGATCACATCTTGAATTGGTTCGTTAAATCTCCTGGGGGCGCAGAACGCATCCGGCACATCGACTTTGCACACACAGCAACTGCGTTAACAACACGCTGCTGCATGCACCTCTGCATACGGCCTTCCTTGTGCACTACTGGTGTAGGTAGCAACAGGATGTATCATAGCGCCACTTACAGAAGATTGCCCAATGGTCCAGCGAACGCAGAGATCAAGGTCTTCATGTTTGAGTTGACGTTCACAGCTGAAGCACAAAAGCAGGCATTTCTTGTAATGCAGGGTCAAGGAGTGTCAGATAAGGCTTTGATATGGCTTGACTTGGCATATGGTGTTGAAAGACACAACGGCATCGACAGGCTTCCCACAAAGACAAGCCAACAGATCGCCACAGCACCATGAGTCAATACCACTGCATCTTCAAACAGCGTTACACCTGGTGCTGACATCTGGTTTCACAGCAACAGACTCACACGTCAACATGAATGAGCTTACCTGCGTACACATTGTACTTGTTGTCGTTATAGTGCTCCACATAAAAGAGCATCTTAACGGTCAGGGATGATGCAATCTTCTTCAGATCCACAATGAAACCGCCGCCTGGAAACAGCTCCAACTGTAGGACGGAAAGGCAGAGAGAAACGGACGTTGGTTCAATCGGCCATCAGCACATGAATCTCGGCGGTGGCCAACATCAGAATGATCATAACCTCAACCCAAGGGGGCAGTTCGGCAAGTGCAGCATGAAGAAAAGAGAACAGCAGCCAGCATAATGGCTGCTAACAGCGCAACGTATGTGCTGGCACTGCAGCTGAGCAACCACCCAATGCATGTAAATGGTATCAAACTCACTGGCTATATGATCGCCTAGTCATCAGCCCGTTTAGCCCCCTGATCACTCAGTCCTAACCCGAATTTCTACTGTTAGCTTAACCCTATGCCATAGCCCCAACCCTAGGATGTAGCCCTCAGCCCAGGATGTCACCTTCACCCCAGCCCAGGCCGCCATGCCAGCCCGGCGTAGATACCACTGCACAATGGTTTGGCCATGCACTCACAGTTGGTTTGGCAACGATTTGCAATGCGAATCTGGTAGGGTTGGAGGCCCTTGTGACCATCTGAATATCGCTGGCAAGGGTCAGGCTGCAGACGCTTCTGGAGCCAGCTTGAAAACCCCATTTCATCTCAGCATACACTGCGCACAGGTACAGCGCGCACTCACAATCAGTTGGTTATCAGCTTCAACCTGCTTCTGCTCAGCACGGACGCAAACTGACAAGGGGGGATCAGAAGAACAAAGTGGAAGAAGAGATCAACATCTCCACCCCACTACATACGAACATAAAGCACAAGCCAAGTGTAGAAACCAGACAATGCTGGAACATAACGGTTGTCAAATCATCACCGTGTTTTGACCTAGAGGCGGAGACCATAGCAATTCCCCCAATGATAAGGCCAAATCTGATTGTAACTTTGTGACATGATACAGATCACTGTCATATGTATATTCTAGTATTGCAGTCTGTGCTAGTAGTATACTAGTGTGCAGGTAGTTGTGAAACCATAAGCATATTAGCAATAAGTTATCAATCAAGGACGTTATGTTGCCTCACCATTCATAAATACATTTCCCATGATGCTTGTTGGCGGGGGCAGGTAGTCTACCTTGTCGCTGCCTCTCCACAAGCCAACCGTTGTCTTTGAAATACCAGCACCATCCCCCTGCACCATCGCACGCCAATACATCAGTAAGTAGGCTGAACAGTTGATGTGAGCATCAAACGGACAGTTAGTAGGGAGTTGAGGCGCATCTGGAGCCACAGCGTGCATTGGCAAAACTGCATAAAAAAGGGTGGTGCTGGGGGCCTTACTGCATGCTCAGCGTTGCAAAGACAAGTCGGACAAACCCACTGCCTGGCCTATCTGGTATGAATAGCCCTTGGTATGGCAGTTCGTTGGTGTTGCTTCGCCTGACAATCCACCCAGGGGGTTTTGGATACCCTTACAAGGAGCCTTGCGGTGACCAGTAGGAATAGAAAAGCCTGACTCCCTGGCATACATAGGGAGTTCTGCAAAGGCCACGCACCGATTGCGAGTAGGCAATGCTCTTGAGAGCGATCTTGAGCGTGGGAGGGGTCAAGGGGCCCAAGCCCAGTCCAATGGTCACTTCCAGACCCTGTGTGTGAGTCAGGAAGTGTGACAGTGTACGACGAAGAGAAAATCAATTGGAAAAGAATGACAGTGTAAGTAAATCTGGCATCGGGCAGCTGGCCACTCGAGCTGCACATATTTCACTGCGCCACAAGCATCAAAAAGGCAGGCCTGAGACGTACACCATAATTGCCCCACCATTGCTGACTTTTAGCCGTGCTAAAAAGACGCCTGCAGAACGACTGCGGTGAATCGCTCGGAAAGGCATAGTCAATCTTGTGCATGCAGAGGAACAGTTGACAGGTCGGTCCTGCTCAATGATGAATTCTTTTCTCAAGTCCATGATCCTTTCTAGGCTGTAGATGGGAGGGGCCCCACTTCCAACTTGAAACTGTGTTGCTAGTGATGACATTCGTACTTTGCACCTTGCTACCAGTGAGCTTTCTTGGCTTAAAATTGTTAGGGGCGTAACTCTTGGATACATATTGTTTCAAGCTGCAGCACCGTGAGTTAACCCATGACATGCCATCTAATGATGACGGTCCTTTCCAACCCACTCTGGCCCAGAATAGCGCACCTGGAAACCCAGATAGAAATCGAGCGAGCAAGGGTCAATGGCGGCGCAAATACCATAGTCCTTGCCGTCCTTTTTGGCACTCTTGGCCTTGTCCGACCTTATGCCACCCAGGCTGGTCACAAAATCCACTGCAAGCACAACGGGACAATCACGACACCAAGGCACGAGTGTGCGTGTGTGCATATATATATATATTGTGTGGTTTGTGCAAAACAGGTTCATACAGTGGCGTCGACATCCATGGCGCTGTGACACTCCCCTGGCACTTCAACACTGACTGTTGAATGACCTTGTGTGTGGTTTGTGTGCGGCGTGCTGGCCCAGACACCACATACAAGCCAAGTGTCAGCTTTTCCTGTGGCAAAACCGAGCCGCCATAAGATGGAAGCTTGTCCTAGTCACCTAGACACGTGTGAAGCAAATTCAAACAGACAAGGGACCTGCAGCGATTGTACAAAGTCAGGGGTGTCCTGAATACAAGCGGCAAGAGTGGGGCAGGTGAAGCCAAGACATATAACCCTGCGCATCATTGAACTTTGTACGGGTTGGGCACGCATGTATCTCTTACTTATAATGGCTCACCTGCTGCAGTGGAGATGGCTCCCACGACGTATGAGTTTTCCTCCAGGGGGCTTATGTTGGCGCAGGCACCCGCAGACAAGGTATCGGTGAAGTCGAGGAACTCCTGAGACCTGATGGTGCTGCCCTGCAATATGATTGCAATCATGAAGTAAATATCTACAGTCGACTGCTTGACTGATTAATCCATGACAATAACTGCAATGCAATGCAGGCATGCATGAGAGCCTGCTAGGCAGAAGATAATTTGGCATTCCTTGCATGTACAAGCATCCAGGTCAAGGTCACACATCTTGGGCAGTACACGTAGTAGAGCGCATGAGTTTAGCCATTGATAGGTCAGAATCTAGGCTTTCACACGCGCACAATCATGTATACTGAAAAGCTGTAAAACCGAGGCACACGTTTGTATCAGGGGAAAACTGTAAGAAAGGAGGCAAACTAAACAAGAGCTGATATTATTGTCGATTCGTGGATGTCCGTTTGCTACGGATTTGCCGTGAGAGAATTTCATTGTCAGGTGAGAACTCCGTGCTGCATGCATGAGCATTCGCACGATGGTGTACAGGAGGGCAGATTCATAATTGACAGGCTGCTAGGCCCCCACACTTGTGGCAGCGCATGCAAATGTAAGGAAGCTCAGGAACCCTAAATGCTGGACGTCTGGACATGATCCATGGCAAACACAGAGCATGAGGTCACAGTGCAGATGGTCATGTCAGAACTTAAGTCGTAAAAAACCTATGAGGAATGCAACAAGACCTGTTAGCACATAGGACCAGTCGCAACGGATTTGCTATGAAAGGTCCCAGGAGGCGAATCCTACCTTGAAGATGGGCAAGAACGAGCCAGGGCATCCAACTCTTGAAGCAAATGGTGTCCCTGCAACCTTTCCTTCAAAGTATTGCGCCTGGAACAGCAGCAGGTTTAGGGGCAGGGTCAGGTGCCATGTACTCAATGCAGCTGTGGCTGTGAATCTTGCAGGGCAACAAAATGCCACTTCTGGTACAATTCTTATGTCCAGCACTGAATTCGTTTTATGGCGGCATGGCTAGAGAGCCAAACGGTCATTTTTTATTTGAACTCGTGCTAGAGAACAGAAAGAGAACAGAAAGAGCTTGTTCTAACGCAGCCTAAGCCAACCTTATTTCACAGGCTTGGCTTTAGCAGTAGCCTCCATGTGCTGGCACCGTCATGTCATGAGCTTTGCAGGACAGCCGCTCATGTGACTTGTGTTTCCCATGTGGCTAGAAACGCACTCATGTGACCAAGTAACGGCCTCACCAGAGTTGCCTGGTCCAGGATATCCAGCACGCCGTCATCAGCAGGGTTGGGCCATGGCAACTTGGGCAGGCTGAAGAGGCACGTGGAAGGACAGGGGAGAGAGGCACACGTGACAAACCGTTTGTTTGTGACACGTGGGTCACATGTGCAGTGCTGCCGTTCAGCTGCGCAAGTCTGAAGAGCAATGGGAAGCAGATGCAAGCAAACGGCTGCATTGCTGATAGATAGATCATTGCTGATAGATAGATTGCATGGACATGTATGTTCCAATGGTATAGTTTGGCTGCTACTGAGCAGGTGTCTGTGGGAAAGGAAAAGTGACGCATACAATCTAATGTCGTTTATTGTTCTCCACCATGCACAAAACAGTATACCATATCGTCAGTATTATCACCATTACGATTGTTGTTGATAGAAATCCTGAAGAAATCCGAACGGCAACAACTATAATCACCAAGTGCCAAACACTTGCTAAGGACTGATTTTGTCGACACAGCGTGAATTGGAGTGCGTGGAAGGACCATAAGGGTTTGATCCAGCTGTGGGTCAATAAATAAATTGGGGGCCGCACAGGAAAAATATCATAATCATACAAGGAAAAATATCAAGGGATGGTGAAACTCAAAGGGCCCACTCAATTCCTGTTTGCTTGTGTACCCTCCCTTCTTGCGTGTTTTGAACTTGTGGCTGTCCTTGATGAAAACCTTCCAGCAAATGAACAGATGCTGAAGCAACAGATTACTCCACGAATAGCAAGCACTTGCTGGCGGAAAGGCGCAATGTGAATGCAAGAACCAGGGAATCATTAGGGGGACTTGGCACACAAAAAGCACACTCCCTTGCCGTCCAAACCTCCAGTCGTAAATGAGGGTGCCTTGACGGTTGGAAGCAGCTCTCAGTTATGCATGTGATGGAGGCAGGACAGGGGAACTGCAGGGAGCGCGCTTGCTTGACAGTCGGAAACCGGGGCAGCTATGCCAAGCACTTGCTGACGAAAAGGCCCTTTTGAGTCGAATGTTTGGGGGTGGCAAGGGTTTTAGGAAAACTAAACAGAGCCATGGTGGCAATCAGAACACACACTCACTTGACGGTTGGAAACCTGGGCAGGTTTGCCGCCGGGAGTCGGCTTGTCAGGCAACTCAGGTTGGGGATGTCCGGACACCCCGAATAACCTGCAGCGGAAAGGAAAGGAGAACACAGCACAGTGTTCATAGGCTGTTCCGGCAAGGGTGTGCACATCTGGTCGTAGACACAGTCAGGTGCAGCACTTACTGTAACAGCACCAAGGCTGTCAAGGGTGAATTTCAAATCAACGGATAATCCAACAATCAACCTTCGGGTTGGCGCTTTTTAGAAGGCAGTTGCATCATTCAAAGAACCCTTCAAAACATAGCCATGACGGCATGTTGCTGGTCAGGATGGCGAGAAAAATGAGAAAAACTGAAAATAGTTTTTTCTGGGTGGGGAAAACAGGCACTGGTGGGCCTGCAAGCCACAGGGTCCAACCACCAAGAGGAGTCTCCAACGACCAACTGACTAACCACCAGCTAACAAACCACCAGCCTGCTTGTAACAAACTCACAATCAGCCCGCTGCATGCGAGTATAGAAGCAGAAGAGCTTGTCCGCAACTGGTGATGACGCAGTGCTTGTCTTCAGCACACCTCCACTGCAGGCAAGGACATGCATGCACAAGACATGTATCTGCCAGAACTTGTTCCATCTCTAGAGCAAATGCTTGATGGTCAGAGAAGCCTGTTCCACCTTTTATTCCCAGCTTGCTTTATTGATTATCAACTGATTTGAATTAATATTAACTAGTTCAAACTCAACAAAACTGATCGATTTGAGGATGCATCATAAAAGCATGGCACGTCACTCATGGGCCAAAGGAAGAACGTGGTCATGAGCACAGGGCAGCTTGGGGGAAAGCCTTTGGTCTTCGTAGAAGTTGATACCAACCAAATGAGCAACATAATTGCATGTTACAGTTCATGATCGCAATGCCTTATTGAACAAAGGATTCCGGGCTCAGACTATTGGCAAGCGCCATAAGCAGTGCTTTAGCAATTACATTACAATTCTTTACTTGGCATTTGGATCGTTTTTCCCTTACATCAGCCCCTGAGACCTCACATGCACTTACAAACTCAAGTACAGTGGGCTTGTTACACTCCATAACACCAACTCCATAACACTTCTGCACTCGCACCACCTTGCATACCCATACCCATACATACCCACACATGCACATACATACACATAACACGCACCTGTTGAAGCTGTTGCATGTGCAGTCGGAAGTGCACTTTGCGCCAATCTCTGCAAGGCGTGCGCAACATAAACACGGCGGTGGGCTCTCTGGATCTCTCTTACGCATCTCCTATCCTGATGCATTATGTGCAAAATGCAACGCTTGACAGAAGCACACATGCAGGCCAAGGGGGATGAATGATGAATGGTAAGTGATAGACGTGCGAGCAAGTACCAGAGCTGTGGAGGATAGGCAACTCTCCCATCATGCGCAAGCGTTGTTAAAATTAGGTTAGATTGCCCCTCTCCTTGCTGAAAGATCACATCCGTTTGTTCCGTGCTCAGAATACTATTAGTCAGAATAGTCAGAATTATAGTCGAAACAGTCAGAACAGTCAGGAGGGTATCAACTTCGTCTCTTGCATGGCTTGCTGGCGTGTGCGCTGGTGCCTCTAGACCTTTAATGAGCGCCCCATGTGACTGTACTGCTTTTATTGCGCTCCAAACTAGTTACCATACTGGATAACACCCCTTTGATAACTTTGTGCTCCAAACTAGTTTGCAAACGCGAAAACCGCAGTTTTGTAACTTTGCGAACTTGACAAGTTTGCGAAGTGGGCCAAACATAACGACAAGTCATTGACCCCTGCATCTAATACTAAAGCACTTGCCAAGCAGGCCCTCTTCCCTTCAATATACAATGCCCAATGTATAGTGTACACGCACCTGGGATGGATAGGGTAGGCTCCAGGGTGGAAATGTTGGTTGTTAGGGGACCGTCAACGCCCACCAGAGCCCTGAAACCCTCGATATCCGGGCAGGTGCCTGCAGCACAAAGGTGCACACATGTAGGTGAGTGTACTGCTGCTTTTGTTTGCTTTTTGCTTATGTTTTGCTTACTGCTTATTGCTCATCATAGTAGCTTATGCTTAATATTCAACTCAGCTATATGTTGTGCTGGAGCTGGCATGTTTGCATCGCTATGCGTCACGGCAAGCCCTGATGTGTTGGTTGACACCGGAGTGCCCTGACGACCTTGTTTGCGAATGCGCGTGATGCGTCATCTTGTGCTCAGTGTGCTCATATTGTGCTAAGCCCTAGTCTCGTGACTAGTGTTGAGCGGGTCGGGGCTTCACAGGCCAGAGAGCTTGGCAGTTCTTCGCAGCACGTCGTTGTGGACCATGCATCAACAAAGAGTGTATCTTGATTTGTTTGAGCGGAACATGATAACGGTGCTTTTTTTATGACATTGACCAGAGTCGTGAAATCTGTCAGGGAAAGACTGCGCCTGGCATTCATTGTGGAGTGCATGCCACTGGTTTTCATCAAGATTTTTGGGGTCAGAATATCTTCATATTTTTGATGCCCCAGATGAGGCAGAGAGAGGAATGGAGGGTGTCTGGAGTTTTTTTTTAATACGGTGCCTTTTTGCAATCTGCCGGAGGTGGAGAGGACGTTGCCCATTTAAGTACATTTCAGAGCCGACAGGTAGAGGCATGCCCAGTATGCCATGGCGCAATCGGTCTGACCTAGATTGCACTGTTGTAGATTGCTCGTGTTCTACAGTGCCACCTAACTCTGGCTCAAGGTCAGATGTAGTATAGATTACACTATTAAGAAACCCTGGTTACAGGCCAGATGTCACAACACCAGGCCAAGTGTAACTCCAACGTATGTCTGCATCGTTGACACTCACATACGGTGGGTTTCTGCTTGATGTAGTAGCACTCTCCCACCCCCGACGTGAAGGCAGGGAAGGTAGCCGTTCTCCTGAGCGCACCAGAGCGTGTCACGGCTCCGGTCACAGAGCTGAAAGCCCTGCAAGAATAATCAGCAAAAAGCCACTTGTTGGGAAGAGAAGCACCAATAAGATAATGCTGACGTGTAAGGCGTATTCAAAGGGCGCAATCCGTTACAGGAGGTGACGGGCAAGCATGCTGCTTGTGATAGGGTTAGGGTTGAGGTGTCGCATATCATCCACGTGACTCAGTGTGACGCTCTTTTAAACTGATAATCGTGGTCAAATTTTGAGACTGAGAATTTCTACGAAGCTGATTCCGAAATCCGCTGAACACGGTGATTGCCAGTATGGGTTAATTGGCTCATGGTGTGACACTGGCCGTATGGAGTTTTGGAACTATGTGAGATGATGACCGATGATAGATGCTGATGCACATCTAATGCACCGTACTGTGCTTACAATGTGAGATGTAAAATCGCTTCCTGCGCCCCGGCAAGGCACAGGAAAAACATATGCCTGGATAATCAAAATCTGATATCAATATAACGTGCTGAGGAACGCGCCGTTGGTGTACAATCATTCCGAACCGACATTCTTTCCCAGTGCAAACGTGCAACTCAGATGCACTGACAGGGGGATGTTGATTTTGTTGACCTGGGCCGCCGCCTCAAGACCCCCTGCCCTCCCGCCCGCGCTAATCCATCAACAGCCTACGTTCACTCACATGCACTCGCAGTCGCCCATGCACTCAGCCGCCAGTGAGTCGGTGTCGTTGAATGCGCTGATCCGCAGGAGGTCATCATTAATATCCTTGGTGGTGCGCGCCCCGACCCCGTCATACCCGGGAATCACCCTGCAAGCTGCGCAGGCAACGGAACACCAGGGAGTAAGCAAAGGTGGGCCCAAGCACGGTTGTCATCAAAGATGGCTTGATGTAACGAATTCATAGATTAAAAAGAGATAAGAAAAAAAAATAAGAAATCGCGCACCCGGGCTCAACACCCCGCAGACCCCTGGGGACGCACAATTCGCAAGCTGCGCAGGCAAGGGGACGCCAGAGAGTCATCGCAGGTGCAGCAAGCTACCAAGCACCAGCAACCCGCAACCACGCTCATCACAAGGGTGGCAATGTTTGATGATGTCTGGTATCAAGAAATCGATAAAACTTAAGTGAAAAGAATAGAAAATAAATAAAAAGAACGTCCGGGCCTTGACACGGCACCTCGGCACTACCAAGACGCACATGGCGCATGGCGCAGATTGCACAGGGCGCACAGGGCACACGGATGGCAACGGAGGAGCATGCACTAAACCTCAGTGTCGCTTGCTTCAGCTGTTTGCATCAGCTGTCTGCATCAGCAAGGTTTGACAGGCGTTGACCCGCTGTTTAGCCGGGAGCATGAGGGCGCACACATGACAGGCCGCTGCCGCCGCACGTCTGCGCTGACTTGCCTGTCTCGGTATCGATGCTGAACCTGCAAAACAAAGAGGAATAAGCGAGAGTGAGCAGAATGAGGGGCAATGAGAACTGGACTGCGAAGGCTTGGGTAGGCCTCCTCTCTTCTTTTGTTCGTTTCTCTCTACACCCAACCCACCTCTGGGAAAACGATGTTCTGTTTTCGAATTCGGCACCTGCAGGCGCACACACACACACACAGGAATGTCAGGTCTGACTCACTTGGCACGTCATGTCTTTCCATAACGCAGCCAGCAAGTTTTTAAGTACACGGCTAAGTTTTAGTTTTTACCAAAGTAGCAGTCTGTTAGTCAACTATCAGTCAAACTAGCGGTCAACAGATAGTGGCCAGACCTTAACCCCGGACATCTGACTGGCATGGGTGCCATGTCGTAACATAAGCATAACACACCCTGGAACAAGCAATCACAGTGACTTTGCCTATCTGTTATTAGGATAACAGTGTACAAGCTGACATGAGCCAGCAGTACTGCCTGGGCACGAGGTCGTACATGCATCTGACAAATAATTGCGAACTATTAGTAACCGATTGATCCTCGTGCCTGCTGAAACAATATGGCCGATTTCCATAAGTTTTCTAGCATTTACTGGACACGATACTGCAAGTGTTCAGTAGAACGGGCCAACCACTGAAACTTCAGGTATTGCTAGTCTGAGCATGGGTACACCCATGCGTACACCCATGCATGCATCCATGCATACACCCATGTATGCGTAGGGCTCACAAGTAGCCATGAAAACCAAGCCATCCGGCGCGTACTCGTCAGCAATCAGGCACTCCGTCCTGTTCATGTAAGGCGAAATCTCGTACCTGCGCACCACAAGCAACTTTTCAGTGCCAATAACAGCTTTTCAGTGCTATTTTCCTTCCCCTCTTGCCTCTGCTGAGCAGTCCTCTACGGACTAAACAACCACAAGCAGCTTTTTAGTGCCAATAAAGGCATCATGGGATTTCAAACCTGATAGACGTTTCCCTGTTCGCTCCCCGCTTCCATGGCCTGCAACACCAGCAGTGTCTGTTGTCACCAAACAGTGCGTCTGAGAGGTGTATGGCACCCTTACTGAAACGTTCAATTTGCGCTCTGTCTGTGTTCTCACTTTGACTTTCCTTTTCTGTTTTTGCTTGTCACCATCTGCTGGCAGTAGCTGGCGGTAGCATCAGCGATAGCTGGCAGCAGCTGGCAGTAGCATTGCTGCTACAGCCAACCTATGTCTCTGACTATTTCGTGTAATCTGCCCTGAGGTTCCAGGCCATCCCTCTTCAGACCTTGGCACGGTGCGGCATGGTCATTGAGACTCGCTTTGCATCTGCATAGTCACGGCCTGGTAACCCGACCTCGGTGGCTAATCCTAGCCTAAAACTAAACTAAACCTCACCTGACCCCTCATCTGCCATGCCATGATGGGTCACTCTGTTACGCCTACCCTACCCTACCCTGCCCTATCCCCACCTAATCTGCCTCACACTCTGACCTGCCATCGTCCATTTTGTGGATCACAAACTGCTGGTTCTCTGCGCCAGGGATGCACTCCTGCACTGTGAGGGGCCGGCCCAGGTAGTACCCCGTGTCGACGATTCCCAGGCACCTGCACCACAAAGGTGATGTTGAATTGGTTAGCTGGATAGTGACCGGCCAGCAATTACAATCATCACATGGCTATCAAAGCACAGGCTATGTTTTAAAGTCAGGGTTAGGTTAGCTGGTTAGCTACTAATTTGGGAGCTGCGCCAGCAAGCAGGTGGCGTTTCATGCTATACTGCCGATAAATCACCGCCACTACCACTAAACTAGTCAGGACGGTATCCAACCTCGGCTCTTGCATGGCTTACTACGTTTGCGCTTGGTGCATGTGGCCCCCATGATGTAGTCGTTGTATACACTTGAGTTGACCAGCCAACGCAGTCCCTGATACCTTTTGAGGCCGGTGGTTTCCTCGCGGATAGTCACAGCGCCCGTGGTGTTGTCAGCCGCCACCAGCGTGAAGGCAGAGGTCTGCGGGCCACACATACGAGCGCTCTTAGGACCCATTCCATGCAAGGAAAGAGGACAAAGGTGCAGGCAATACATGGAAGAAAATGAGTAGGAAAGAAAAGAAAGAACGAAAGAATGTCAGAAACGCCAAACCCGTCAGCTGTGGCTCGATGGCTTCCTAGGAACCAGAATAGCAACCAGAGGCGTCCTGCTGTACCAAACTCATTCTGTCAGCTATATTGTTTTTTCCTCCACGAAATACGGTGCATTTAATTTTCACAGACAGAAACGGGAATCGGTGCCTCTCAATCGGTGTCTCGAGTTTCCCACTCGTAATGTCAAATTGCGTCTATAAACCCTGCGGCTCTTGCCTAACTATGGGCAGTTCTGATAAGTCAGAGGCTATTGCAACCACGGTAACACGTTGCCACCCAAGTTGACCAAACTCCCCAGAATGATTATTATTCAAGTATGCAGGGGGGGATTTAAAAGACCGTGACCCTAGCACAAAAAATGGCCTCGGACTTTCCAAAAAAGGAGGACTTTTGGAAACCACCCAGAAACGGCTCAGAATTACATGAAAAGGGGCTCGATCAACAGCTCTCGCCAAGGCCTCTCCCCTGGACGACTTAGTTACATAGTTCACTTGAACATTGCCTCACTTATGGGTCATCAAAGCCCATCCAGCCCTAACCAAACCCTAACCGCCACCCATGTCACAGGCCATGGGGGCATGCCAAGGGTAAACTGCACTTCCAAGGTATGCAAGCACATTCCGCTCTGCATCCAACTTTGGATCGCTGCTTGCGTGACCTGCGGCCTGGCGCCGCAGGTGACGCAGGCCACGCCAGCGCCGGCACCCTCTGACACTTCCCCAGCCCATAACAAACCATCCACAAGGCCAACCTGGAAAGTGAAGATGGTTTTGGATAAATCTCGACAAGCTGCAACCAGCCACAGCTTCAAAAGCCTTGAATTCGTTGTGATTGAGCCGTAAAACAAGAAATACTCAAAAAGGTCGAAAAAGTAGCTCAGGCCTTGCGGAGGACTTGTATACCACCCAGTCAACCATCTCAGAATGACCTGAAACCTTGGATTCGAGCTCCTTTCACCGTTAGCATTCGTACAAGTGGTTCAGAGATACCCACTCCCACCTATCATTTCTCCCACCTGTCATTTTCTACAGAACCCCCCCCCCTTGAAGTATGTATAAATATTTATATTATTACTCACCCTGTCAGTTGGGCAGTACTCAGGGTTGTCGATTCTGAAGCCAATTGCGATTTCAGCCCTGCTGGGCCTTCGCAGTGCCTCTTCAATTCGGGCGGCATCGGCGAACAGGCAGCGATCAGGCCAGTACCTCTCGTTCCTGAAGCGAATGCGGCTACTGAACAGTGTAGGCTCGGATTGGCACACTTTCGGGCTGGCGGTGTATATGCACTTGTTTGTCGCAGCATCGAGAACAGCATCGGATTCGTTCTGAGGGCTGATCAGGAAGGTCTCGTTGAGCAGGCCAGCATCGTAGTTACTGAAAGCCTGCGACAGAGCACAGTAGAGCATGAACTGAGAGGACGAGCGGCATGCGTATCTGCATTTCTAGTCATGTACAGACAAGGGGGTTTCCACAAACTAAGTTTGAGCCAGAAAAGCCTGAACCGTAGCACAGGCATGTGTGCATGTCTGTCAAGAGGAATGCGAATGCTGGGGCATTCTATACAAACACCAACAAAATGGCGACAATGGCACTCTGGCGATGGCTTATTCAATAATGGATATTGGATATTCATTATGATTGAGAAGGATGAGTATCTAGGCAGCACTGTGCGACATTGCTCCCCTGGTAATGTGTGGAAGTGTTGACAGTCTTCGGTCCAGTTGAGGCTGAAAGGCATCAAGGTCATGCCATCCACCATAGACATGGAGCACGTGGACAGGCAGCCACTAGCCACAACCTGACTGTCTGGAAACGCATGCAATATACAACCTCGTCTCGTGCATGGCTTGCCAGCGTTCGCTTGTGGGGCCTCGTGCTGTAATCTATTAATATCTACTTCCTGCATTGCTGTCAGCTGGTCGTGCGCCAAGCCACTCACCACACAGTCGCAGTCACTTCCACAGGCGTTGGCTGCAGTGATCAGGTTTGCCACGGTGTAAGGCGTTTCCGGCGATTGAGGGTACATCCTGAGGAGGAAAAGCAATACATCAAATGACCAATGATGGCTGCGCGTATCTGCTAGGCTGATGTGAAGTACAGGCTCGCCGAACACATGCATAATATACGCATGATTCATGCAAGTCTGAGAAAGCCCATGCATTGGCTTTAGGTCTGGCTCTTGACTTAAAAGAGCCACCCACCAGTAATCACAACATGAATCGGATGCAACATGACCGCACTAACTGTGACCAACTGACAGCAACTAACTGTTCTCAACTAACTGAGCATAACCGACTGCAACCAACTCAAGCCACTCACTCGCGGGTTTCCATGTCGACCAAGCGGTACTTGCCCCGCTCGGTCTGGACGCCCACTGTCTTGTTGTAGCCTGCACAGGTAGACGCTTGTGTGAGAGTACACGATAGCAGGCACATGCAATAGTGTGCATGCATGCACGCATGCACGCATGTATGTTAGGCTATTGTTTTAATGGGCAAGGAAAGGTCATCCGACAGGCCATACCTACACTGTAGATGGGACATATGCGTGCATGGCTGCCTGGCGCGTGCATGGCTGCCTGGCACGTGCATGGCTGCCTGGCGCGTGCATGACTGCCTGGCCCGACCTGAACTGCCAAGTTACCTGGAAAATCCGGGCAGCAGTCGGCAGGCTTCGTGCGCAGGTATAAGCTGCATGGCAGCATCACAGCGTCAGGCAACGTGTCATTGTATGTAGAATTCTGAACAGGTTTTGACACATTATCCTTTGTGACCTCGGTAGGCTGAGCTTGAAGGCAATGCCCGATAATTGCTGAGTTGGCAGAACAGCCTGAACTGGCAAGTGATAGGCAGGACGCCTTGTGGCAAACCATAGGAATGGCTTATCGTTACTTTCAGCTTGGATTACAAGAGGGGAGGGCATACCGCTATCACGTCCCACACTGGTGAACCACACCAAGTCTGCAGAGTACCAACTCGTAGGATTTGCAAAACTGCCGCCCTTGCTGTGCTACTGAAAGGTCCAAGGGACATGCCATGAAGGTGAACATGTGTGAGGCTGCAGAGATCTTGTTCCCTCTTGCCTCTGGGCCTTCTGCTGCCTGTCTTGCTTCCTTCCTACTTCTTTCTTGCTCAGGATAGGTTCCGTGCTCGTCCTGTGTCCTGTAACGGCTTCCCTGACGTGAAAACTATTCTAACGCTGAAGAGCAGCGAGCCCACTTGACACCTCAGCGCAGCAAGACCGCGCGTTTGTTTTTGCCTGCCCATGTAAGCCGGGGTCAGATGCGGCACACAGTGTCCATGTTACTGGTGCATGCAGTAGTGGAGTCCATGTGTGTTCCTGCTGTACTGCTGGTGGTACCACTGGGCTGTTGTCCCTGCTGCTGACTACCGTACTGCTCCCAACTAGTGCCTAACAAGAATTGCGTTACAATAGCAAGTTTGGACTCACCAGCCATTCCACCGCACTGGCTCTGGGACTGCCCGTGTCAGGGACCTCAGATAACCGTACGAGGCAATGTGCCTGCAAGCAAATGGCAATCAGTTGGTTAGCATACTGATAGCTAGCAACTTCCCAGTGGCTAGATTATCAAACTCCAGTTTGCACTTCAGCAAGTGGTTGACATACTGGGTGCATGTGGGTCTCCCTGATTCAATCAATACATCACCACACTGGTTGTATGCCCAGGATCTGGAGTGTCTGAACTTCAGTTTGCACTTCGACTTCTAGACAGAGCTCATTGGGCTTCCGCTTGTGGGTTGGACTCATGCCTTACAGTGTCTCTGCCCAGCCTTCCATGTGCTTTTCTGCTCGACGTTCCATGCACCCTCTGAACTATGATTACAATTGGAGTTGTACTGGGTTGACTCTGTTGAATCTACGAATTCAATTGGATAGGTCGGCATAATTTAGGCACCTACCATCTAGGTTCCCTTCCATGCTTCTTTATGCCAGACCTTCCATGCCCACTGACTTCCAATTCCGATGGCAGTTCGCAATCAAACTGTTCAGTGGAGAGGTTCTACCATGGATTGGAGGTGTCAATAAGGTCAGTGGCCTGTGGTTGGCTAATAGTAACCGACGATACCGACAAAAACAACAGTAAATGAGGACTTGTAATAGTATTAGCAATACTTGTAATTAGTATTAGCAATGGCAACAGTAAAAGTAATAATGGTATAAGCATGATTAATCACATTTATCAGTAGTAAGTATGTTCCCTGCCTACTTGTTCCGACTACCAGACCAGCCACTCACGTGCAGCGGCAATCCTCCTCGCAGCGCGCCGCCACTTTGGCTAGATATTCTGTCTGCATGGCCTTGTTTCTGCTTTCATAGTCATCCTCCGAGCTTGACAGAAAGACAGGTAGAGGTAAGATACTGTCGAGCCTGTCAACATTGCCAGGGACGGAGAAGTCCAGGCCTGGCAGGACAGTGTAGCCAGCCACTGCCACGCACTCTGCACCCAGACAGGGCATTGGGACAGGCAAGCACATCACACAGGCAATAGACGAGTAATCAAGTCCCTGGAAACGCAGCTGAAGCGTGTGTGCGTGTGCGTGCGTGCGTGCGTCCCAGCTAGGCTTAGTGCCGGGCATTGCCTTGTATTACTGTATCAGGCACTTGTATTACTGTATCAGGCAGCGCCACCCTTCACTTGCAAGGCACAGCCCAAGCACGCAAGAAACAAGATTCGGGTCATGTTGCATGGGTTACGCCTTGCTTACGGTTAGAGCAGGGAGGCACAAGCCACCATGCCTTGATACCTCGCACCTGTCTCCAGTTCAGCATGGAAGCTGATGGCTTCGCTGCCTGGCTCTTGTGTGGTGCCGCAGTCCACAAAGGCCAGGGTTGAGCCAGGCGCATCAGTGTTGCTGGCCAGGCACAAGCCATTGCCACGGTTAAAGAGGACCAATACGTTGTCAGGACTGCAGCCGCAAAGTGATGGAGAATATTGCAGACCGAGGATCAGCTGAGCTAGCATGGGAAAGAGGGAGAGGAAGAGAGAGGAAGAGAGAGAGAGAGAGAGAGAGAGAGAGGGAGGAAGCAAGAGAATACATATTTTTTGAGGCACAAGAAGGTACTGGACAAAATTGTGCACATGTTTGCAGCAGGAGAGCCACCACATGACACGGAATCGGATGGATACCGCCCCGACAAGCGGCACAGGCAGCAGGGATGCTGTGCTAAAAGAAGGTAGACAACAGCAATCAGCCTAAGGTAGGCCCGAGGACGGGAGCCAAAGCAGGCCAGGAGGGCACGTGCTGCGATTAGTGAGCATGACGAGGTTGTCATGTCGCACTAACACAGCACGCGGCGCCTGCCTTACTCACTTGTTTTCGTATCCGGGGATCCCAAACTCCTGGGATGTGCTGGAGTTGTCACAGGGCGCAAAAATGGCACCGATGTTGTCATCAACGCTCAGACACCTGCGGTTGATTTGTCAGACACACAATTTTTGTGGCGCTAAGTGATCAGAAAACGTCACAAGTGGTTGACCTTCTGGTACTTAACTACATTGGATAGACTGTTTGTTGGTATCAAATTAAACAATCAGCGGGGTTATGGCTGTATTAGATAGGGTTAGATAGGGTTATGGCTGTATTAGATATATATAGGGTTATGGCTGTATTAGATAGGGTTAGATAGGGTTATGGCTGTATTAGATAGGGTCGTTTTTTAAAGTTTCAAAGCGTTCAACGAGCAAGAGCCCGTCAATGTGGAAGGCAATGGCTAGGACAGGAGGTACCAAGCGGGCACCCGTCACCGGTTTTCGACTGGTGTGGTTTTACATGCTTCATTCCTGTGCTGTGCACTTACATTGAGATATTTGTGATGTCCTTGAGGCGGACGAAGCCGTCTGTGTCACCGTCAGTGGTGGTGACCAGCTCAACCAGCAGGATTTGGCTCTGCAGCGTAAAACAGACACCATGTCAAGGTGACAATAGCAGCACGTGCCTTCCATGCACTACTGGTGCAAGCAGAGGAGGACAGGCAACAATTGCTACTAGGAAGGCTCGTGTCCTCCTTTCCTTTCTTGTTTGACTTGTTTTCAATTATGACCAATCAGCTCGTGTTTGTCAAAACTGAATTGTCTATGATTACTTATGTATTTCTTATTTATCATTTATCGTTATGATTACTTTACGAACCACAAAACATACATCATCATCACACTACACATGGCTTTTCATGGTTCACCCCTCGGTACTGCAGCTAGACACAATATCTCTCCAAGAATTACGCGCCTGACAATCGTCAAGCCGGGAAACATACCGCCATTCCGTTTCTAACCTATCCTGCTTTGCCGGTTACCGGATCCGTCAGCACTCACAGTTGCTTTTTCGTCATTCCTTGAGCAGGTCGCAATCTCGGCCTTCTGGCTGGCCTGGTTCCTGCCCACGCAAACCGTGCTGTTGACTTTGGTAATAAGCACACGCCTGCATGGTGGCAAGCACAAGGGCATGTCATCAGCCTTCGCTGTTCGC
This sequence comes from Chloromonas sp. AAM2, assembly GCA_004335635.1. Taxonomy (NCBI): domain Eukaryota; kingdom Viridiplantae; phylum Chlorophyta; class Chlorophyceae; order Chlamydomonadales; family Chlamydomonadaceae; genus Chloromonas; species Chloromonas sp. AAM2. The sequence continues at coordinate 100,384 of QAXH01005541.1, forward strand.
TCTGCAAGCTACACGTAGCCCAATGCAGCGCAGTACACCCAAATGCATCCCATTGCAAATCAATCCAGCCCATGGGAACAAGGTATATTTGCATGCGCCTTCTGTGCTCTGCTCCCCTGGTTTTCTGTCTTTCACAGCCGGTCGCCTCCCTTTCTGCCTTGATCCTTCCTGCCGTGTTTCTTCACGGCGATGGCCTAGGCACCCTTCAAGGAGCTTACGTTCAAGTTCTGGGGCCATTCTGAGCTGGTCAGGAACAGGGGGGTCGAAGGGGCGTTTCAGGGGTGTGCAAGGAAATATGATATCTCACAGGCACATCAATTTGCGGGCCAATTTCAAGTCCAAATCAAGATCTGAACATGTCATTGTGACGGGCTCATTGAGACCTGCACAACAGCATACTTCAAGTGGCCCAAAAGCCCATGCTAGGCCCGGAAACGGTCGTTAACCGGCATGGGTGCCCGGGACCGGCGAAGGACTCTGATCCTGGGAAGTGACTCAAACCTGAACAGTTCTGTGTTCTGAACCAGTGCATTGAAGTGCTGTACTGAGACTGACCACCATGGCATACTCAAAGTCTGTAATGGAGCTGCAGATTGGCTGTTAGTGGGTGTCAAGGGCCCCCATTCCCCCCCCGGACCAAAAGTGAGGTAGGGGTCGCAAATTACTATTGTGCCTACCTCTTGGCCTTTTTTCTTTCTCAGGGTAGGTCAGGGCGGTACACATCCCGTCCCGCGTCCTTGGACGCCTTCCTCAATGCAACCAATCAACCCATCGTAAACTACTATAACCCAATGTAGCCCAGCAGAGCCTAACCAAGCTCAGTGCATACTAGTACAGGCCAATCCAGCAACAAAAGAAGTTTGCCAGTTCTGGGACAATTTATGGGTGGTGTCACTGGGATGCCCACTGGTGTCATATGGGCAAACTTAGGCCCATGTTGCCTAATGTAGCTAGCTGGGCAGTGCAAAACCGACGCACCTGCCATCGATATCCCTCGCGTATGCGGTCACTGCAGGTCAGCCGATACGACGTAGCGTTGGCATATAGTGGATACAAGAGTGTGTACACTGGCAATGCCCCTAGGTACTCGCCAATGAGCACCATGTGGTTCGATGGCAACATCAGCTGGTGAAGCACACTGTACGGGTGCGAGGCTGGAGACCCTCCCCTCTTGTGACATATCCCATGCATAGGACATAAAACAGGCAACAAGGGTGCACGGGGGCCATGCTGGCATGCAATGTCATGTGGCTGTTCAGAGCTGTGGCAAAACTGGCCAATCTGTGCATCTGATCATGAGCAGGCCAGGCCAGCCAGGCAACAGGCTTTGCCTGCATGCATTGCACAGTGGTACCACAAGGGGTGTTGTCCTGACTTGCAAACAGATTAACTGGAAAAAAGGCTCGCTTCTGCAGACAGCGGCGCTGAAATCGAGCCCTGCTGATCTGACTCGTGTTTGAGCAGACAGCACTTACAGGACGTGGTTGGAGAATCGTCTTGCTGCAGCTTGCGGACTCCTGAAACGGTTTCTTTACGGACCTGCAAGGCGAGGGCACCGAGATCAGACCCCCCCAAGGCATTGAAGGGGATTGCTTGCCAGCGATGGTGCAGCGCGGTAGTGCGCCTGGCGTAAATCGGTTACTCTTTTGCCTCGGGCGCCCTAAGCGACTTGGAAGCGACTTGGTTAGCGACTAACCAACTGCTACATCACGGATGCCAAGCCCAAGACTATGCTGCTCGACAAGCGCCTGTCCGCAATGTGCTGGCTGTGCATTGTTACGGAAACAACTGCGGTTAGCGCCCCACCTGGTTTGCAGTGATTGAGTTGAAAGCCTGGCCCACCGTGTGCGCGTTCGCTGTCACTGCGCAGCTGCAGAGTGTCAGCAAGATGGCAGCGAACGCCATGCTGGCTTCAAAATTGCAGTTGACGCCTCGCTTGGGCTGCTTGCTGTGGGGAGCTCTGTTTATCATGCCAGTTTGCGTTATCTTGCTTCTACCGATGGCCGGGAAGGAGGCACAACAAAACAAAATCAAAAAGCGCACGTTGTTGGCCGTACGAGGAAGCTGGTTGACCGGTCGGCAATGGTTGGCCGCCAAACAGCCTTGTTGCTCCACGAGGTGTTTTGCAGGGGATTCTTCTTGCAGAACAAGAGGTAACGAAGGGCGCAACCGGCGGTTACAACGGCATCTGCCGGTAGTGGGCAGTTTGGGTTTCCTTTTGGAAACAGTCTGCCGGAATAACAGGTAATCAGGTAATCAGGCCACCTGCAAAGCAATGCGAACGGAAGCGGCCCTGCGGCTCTGCGGGCCGGGCCAGTCATCAGGCTTTTCAATCAATGTGTTAGGGTGTCCATCACAGGGGTTGTGTTTGTCACAACATCATTCTCTACTCATAGCACTCATAGCAGCCACTACCTGCTGTCTGCAGCCACATGCCTGGTGGTGGTGTAGTATGGGGCCACCGTGTCCTGGTTTCAACCAATGGCTGGCCTGTACACGTTGATGCTGATGTTGTTAGCGGTCTCAAAATTTGCATAGTCATGATATGCAGGGGGCACTCTGGCATCTGCCGGCACCATGATGCGTTTCATAAATGTTTTGTACACAGACACTCGCTCCGGGTGCTCTGGCAGCTCACCAGATGCATGCAGCATGCCACACAACAGAGTGTATAGGAAACACCTGTCGTCGTCGTCGTTGCTTATGTTTATCAGGGCGCTTCTTGGTCGCCAGCTCCTTGGGCAGGGGTATGTAAGCCCTACCACCCACCAAGGGGTGTCTGTCAGTGTGTGGCCATAGCCTGACGTGGGAACATAGTTGTGTGCTTCAGCATGCTGAAAAGTCATGGCGGCTTTCTCTATGTGATTGTGAAGGACTGTCCAAGACACATGTCCCAGTGTTGACAGTCGCCACCGCCTACCAGCATGCACCAGCACCACCATTCAGTACCAGATGACGCGTTTGACTTCCTTGGTTTGCACAGCAAGCTTGTCTCCTATCCCCTACACCTTTCCCTAGGCTGTTCGATGTCCACCGTTGTCCTTGTGTGCTTGTTCTTGTCCAGCTCCAAATCGTCGGACATGTTAGACCCTTGATTCTACGGTAAATCAACTGAGACCCAACCTAGTTGAATCTGAGTCGAGATCAACTTGATTCAACTGGGTTGATCTGTAGTTGAAGTAACCCCGTTGAATCGACTGCCAGATGAAACAACTGATACTCAACTGGACTTTCAACTGGATTACAACTGTAGTTGAGTCAATTGAGCCATCAACTGGGAATGCAGCAGAATCAATCGGGAATCAACCGACTACAGTAGAATCAGCACCATCTGAATCTTATTCGAGATCAACTGAGTTCAACTGATCTAAAATCAACTGAGCCACTAACAGGGAATCAACTGCGGTAGAATCAACTGGGAATCAACCAGCTATCAACTGGGAATCAATCACTGCTTCAAACGAGCAGTGCTGGCATTCAGTCAGCATTCTTCCCCACCACTTTCAGTGTGGATGCAAGATCTGTCAAGCCATGGGGAACCTTCTTGTGGCCCATTTATCCAGCTGTGCCATCTTGGCTTCAACGTCAGGCTGTGCGCTGACTCCTCTGATGCTGTTGTCCTTGGTGAACGGCGCGTTGCTGTGTGCCTCCACCTGTCATGGCACAACGCATGGGTGCCTGTGCCTGTGCATGATGACTGCATGACTGCATGACTGCATGAACGATGCCCCACGCCTTGCTTTTCTGCGGGCACTGCTAGCCCTATGCCACCCCACACGTCATGTTGACCCTGCCACACCCCTAACCTGCTGGCCCCATGCCACCCCACCACAAACAAGGCAGGTGCACGGTCTAGCAATCGGTGCACGTCATTGTACTGATTGAATTAACTGGCAGGGCTACAAGATGCAGCCCAAACCCTAGAAGTGACCCCAGACAACAATTAAGTATGTTGTCACCAAGCCGTGAGCCCATCCGTCTTGCGTCGTGCATGATCGGTATCAGCAGTCCATGTGCCGTTGTCATGCTTTGCATGGGTATGCGGCATCAGCATCATTCAGGAGCATGCCATGCATGAGCATGCGTGGTCATCATTGCAGTGCAAAGTGCATGGGCGAACTGCCGCCTGGTGGTGCGTCCAATGCCACACCTCAACGTCAGTGTTGGCCCTACCTCACCTCACCTTTCTGGCTACACCCATATTTGCCGGCCCCATGATCCCCCTCCTCATCAAGCCATGTGCATAGTGTAGCGTGTGGTGAACGATTGTCACTGATTGCATTATTTGGCAGATGCATCTCAAAAGGCAGGCATGACACCCAAGCAGCATGTCCCCAAGCCGCGAGCCCTGCCCTCTTGTGCATGCATGAGCATGCGCGGTCATGATTGCAAGGCAGTGCGAAGTGCATGGCAACATTATTATGCATAGCCCATGCCGTTGTCATGCTGTGCATGCCATGCACTGCATTGGTGTGGGGCATCAGCAGCACTCACGAGCACGACGTGCATGCACATGTGAGGTCATGATTACAAGGTGGCGGTGAAAGGCACATGGCCACCTGCACAGCAATTCAAATATTCAGTGGCAAAATGGCAACTTGGTTGGTTGCGGACAACGGCTGTGCACATGGCTGGTGATGTGATTGCGGGGCGTGGTAGCAGCAACCTGAGAAGCATCACCACAACGTAAAGTCGACACATGGTCCCAACTCTGCGAAAAGATCACAAGAAAAGTTTGGCAGTGTTGCGCGCAGCCTACAGCTGGATAGGCAGTGCCTCCATGCACATGTTCATGGTCAAGGCCCATCCCTGCATGGAAAGCCCATGCACGCAGCACCATGCATGGCCATGCATGCACTTGTGAACAGTGGATCTTACGCGGGCTGGTGCTGACACGAACGAACTTCTCCCAGCCTGTGTGAACTGGGTTCCATGCAAGCCTGAGCATTACGCATACATGCATTTACGCCTTTAACGGATTTTCAGTGGCTATCCTCAGCCGTGGTGACATGCTTTCCTCGCTAGCCCGGCAGGCCAAGGCCCTTTGTGGGAATCACACTCAACCGGCCTTGTGACCCGTCCTTGCAAACAGAAAGGAAAACAATTGATTCCTCAAGTGGCTCACATGTGCCTCACAAAAGCGTCCTCACTACAGCCTACTGGCCAGCTGAGGCTGGAACAGCCCCAAAAAGCAAACGTTTGACGCTGGAAGTGTCAGGCATGCGTCCCATGTGCCCTAGCCACCTGAGCCTGTGGGCTCTCAGCAAGGCACTAATGGCAGGAAAGCGTCTGTGGAAACTGAACTGAGAATCACATGCATGGAAAGCAACAGGCAGCTGCAGAGCTGTTGCCATCCACTAGGCCTCTGGGCAGTTGTTGCAGGAGGCCCTGCACCAGTATGAACGAATGCTCTGCCTCTCCCAGCGCGTTTCCATGTTTTCAAACTGTTGAGCCGCGCAGACAGTTAAAGATGTACCTATCAACCAGGCACACTTCATTGAGTTCGCAGGTCTGTTGTTCTCCACTTTCCACTGCTCGAGGTAGTCCGTGCATGGAGGGCCTGCAGCCATGCAAGCGGGACGTGCACAGCTTGTTGAGTACTGACCATGACTTCAAAATATGACCGTGCATGCATTTCTTGCACCAAAAACAAACTTTGACTGAAAGGACGCAATGCCGCTGGAAAGGTATGCAGTACTGGACGTTGCATGCAGCTGTAGCATTGCAGACTTGGCTGGAATCTTTCTTGAAACGGCAACACACACATTGACATGTGCAACAAGCCAAGCATGATGGCAGGATGGTGGTGCTGACAAAGATGGGTGCCATGTGCTCTTGCCGATGTTGCCAGGGCACATCGTTGCTCACGTGGTGGGGGTGGTGATGACGTCTGGGGTGGTGGTGGTGGTGGTGATGATGTCTGCGGTGGTGGTGGTGGTGGTGGTGATGACAGAGTGGGTGGTGGGGGTGGGGATGATGACGATG
>QAXH01005541.1:107726-128747 GCA_004335635.1 Chloromonas sp. AAM2
GCAGCACATTTGCTGTGTGTGTGTGTGTGTGTGTGTGTGTGTGTGTGTGTGTGTGTGTGTGTGTGTGTGCGCGCGTGCGTGCATGCGTGCATGTACATCTGTATCGTCCTTCAAGTGGAACAGAAGATGGTGTGAAGATCAATCACGTGTCTGAACAAGAGCGTGTGTGATACATGACGGTGAAGATGGCAGCAATGGTTGTCCCTGAGGGTGCCACGGCACACAATGTCTCAAGTCTAAATGACAAGGGGGATGTTCTGAATGTGAAGCTCCAACGTCTTACTTGATGGTGGTGGTGGTGATGACGACTGGACGGGTGGTGGTGGTGATGCCGTGGGTGGTGGGGGTGGGGGTGTTGGGTCATCTGCACGGGCACCAGAGCAACACAGATTGTTTAGGCGTCGCCGTACCTGCAACAACAAGTAGCTTGATGAGATAATGTGCACGCAATTGAGGACAACAAATGGCAGTCAAATGGAAAACCGAATTCAAACGTGCAGGCACGACTACCTAGTCACCAAGCATTTGCTGAAACTCGCAGAATCAAATCCGCAAGATCAGACACATCACGTTAAAGCTCTCGCTCGTTGAGCCCCCTCCCCATTCTCCCCCCTGCCCCCCTACGTCGGCTGACTGACGACACAGGCAACGAGTGGAGATAGATTTCAGGTGCCCTGTGGATTGCTTACCTTCCAGCGGTGGTGGTGGTGATGGGTAGCTGCTTGTACCTGGTGGTGGCGGAGAGGTCGTGTCTGCAGGGCGCAACATGCAATGCAAGCAGGCAGGCAAGCTCTATTTGACCGAGGCGTACCCCACGAACCATAAACTTGGTAAACAGCACACGCCTAGAGACACACTGTACACATCACACCAATAACGTCCACAAAGCTAGGCGACACAATAGGAACCGGTAAAATGACCCGGGGTGGTGCATAGCCACTCAAACTTTCAAGTACAGGACACTGCGTGGTCCGAGAGTGCGATCCATGCTTGACACAAGACTGCACTGTGTAGAGAGGTCTGATGACTGTGTAGGGTTGGGGCTGTCAGTGTAGTGTTGCATACAGAGGCATAGAAAAGGCGGATTACGAGCTTGCTAGACGAGGTTACATTTTTGTGACGGTTAGCTTAAAGAGGAAAAGGCCATGCTGACATCCTGAATTGAGCAGCTTGCAATAGTTCGAAGAAATCCGAGAAAATGAGAAATCGTCGCTGTTGCTAATCACTTACTTTCGCCCATTGTGCACAATCCGCAGGTATCCCTGCACCAGTGTTCGGAAATGCTCTTTTGTTGGTACGTCCCCGTGCCAACGCAAAAGCCGGCACTCTTCCAGGACTCGCAAGCCGTCGACCAGCCCTGTGAGAATTGCTTAAGCACCTCGTCGTAGCATGACGCTGCAAAACAGCAGGCCAGTACTTTGTTTGCATAGGTGTTACATTGGTTGGCAACGGCCAGGCAGATGAATGGGTGAGCAATGCTCAGGTTGACCGCAGGATAACCGGAGAAGCAAGATCGACTTGTGGTGCCCCTGTAAGTTGCTCACCGTCCAGCAGCGGTGATGCAGGAGGTGGGCTGAAATAAGGAGGCTCACCTGCAAAATGCAGGTACGAGAATGCAAGGAATGAATGCTGCACGAGGCTGTGCACAACGTGCATTTGCGTAGGGCCATGTGGGCTGGTTGAGCGGCAAATGGGCGCCATCTGAGCCATCAAGAAGAAGGTGAATTGCCCTGCTGTAAACCAGCATCTTGCACAAAGTGGGCCACAACGTGCAAGCCTGGCCAGACCCTATCCCAGCCATCTCACAAGGGATGGCTTTAATCTTAGCAGTGATCGCTCGCGCGAGGCGGCAGGCTCGTAGCCCAGTCACAACATTGCGGCTAGGTTTTGACGGTTAGTTGACAAGTGTGCCGGGCGGACAAGTGGGCTCAGACAGTTCGTCGAACGCCCCAGTTACGCACTTACCGTGTACCAGTAAGCCTGCCACAAGCAGCAGAGCTGCTTGCAGGACTAGATGATTGAGCATTTTCCTGCCTCTGCCAAAGCAATAACGACGAGGTTATAACGTGCCACCCGATGTGTCTCTTCACTTCATTGTGTCGTCCGATTACAGCGTGAAATTGAACGGAGTAGTTTTGACCGGCCTAACGGAAGGTTTTGAAACTCCCCAAAGAGTTTCCGCTCAACGGGGTTATCCGGAAGTACAGGCCAATGCCGAACGCAAGGGACAAATGGCGACGGTTATAAATCCAGCGCCCTGCTTCTTTGTTCCCGACGGGTCACCTTCTACACCACCGGTGCAGTTGGGCTCGCACCTTTTCCGACACCGGTAGCCCAGGTTGGTAGCTACACCTGAAGTTGAAGCAAACGGGCTAAACAAGCACATCCCTGATTGCAAACACATCTGAATGGCCGCTATTTCATCCCAGGTCCTTCTGTGTCGTTGACAGAACGCTTTGCGAAACCCCAACGCGAGCCCAGAGCCAATGAGTTTATATGCGCCATAAGCAGTCTTTCGTGCATATCCCATGCCGCAGACCCCTGCAACGAGCCACGGCATACCATGGCATGGAACGCTCGCAACGCACGCATTCCGGATGCATTCAGTCCCTGCGCCTCTGATGGAATACCATCGCTTGGGAGGCCTAATAATAGGCCTGATGACGGGAAGAAAACAAGGCAAACCGGCAAGGTGGCTACTGAGAAGTCCAATCAAACCAGGCAAAGCGTGAGACTTCTCAGGGGCATGCAAAGGCTGAAGGTCGCAAGGCCTGCAAGTGACGCGAATGATAGGAGTCGCTTGGCCATGAAACACGTTTGAAAGCAGCTGCTCTAAATACAGAACATCCTTTTTCACTGTGATCTGCACCTTGCCAGCCTGCACTGCAGCAGTGCAGCTGTGAGGCGTGCCAGAGGTTCTACACATGCGCGCCTACACGCCGCTGCTGCTGCTGCACCAACCTGTCCCACAGCCTGACACGCAAGGCGCATGCTACACGTGCTGTGACTGCCGCACACGAGCGCTTCAGACAAGCACCGTGATGTCCATGCAATGTCGACTCTGAAGGACTTGCACAGCCACCTCGGTAGCTGATGCACCTGTAATGGGAGCGTACCATGGAGGAATCCGATGTGCGGGCGGGGTGTTCTGTGGGCTTGGCTTCACATGGCCAGATAGGCAGGGACAGGGGCATTGCATGAGCCAGAAACTGTTGCTGTCTGCTGGTGCCAAGAAGCCTAGCTAGGCTCTTGTGGCCTCTGTGTTTGCCTTGTGGCACGGTTGCAGTGCGTATGCTCAGCACATGCCCTGTTAGTAGCCATGACAAAGTTCTCAAGTAAGTTGCAAGTCTGTGGTCTGGATAGCCTTCGCCTTCCGCTAAGTGATCGGCTCGGAATCACATGACAGCTTCGACAAGTCTCGTCAAGGGCCATGACCTAGACATCTGGTTCCAAATGCATCCGGGCGCCCTTTGAGACGCCGCAGCTCACTCATGTATACCCAATATTGATATGTACCCACCGCAGCCCGTTGATGTTGTTCATTTGGACGAGTGCCTCTGGCTACCTTTACAGAGCTGCACCCAGCCCACATCTTCAGAAGCTTGGTATGTGTTGCACGTGACCCGCAATTGAACCTGCACAGGTCGCCTTCTGAAGCTTTTGAGAAACTTTGTCCTGCAGACAAGGAGCCGCGCTGAATCACCGACTGCTAGCCTGGCGTAACACAGAATCCTGGGTGCTTGTTGCCCTGGAGTAGACCGAGACTGAGACAAGTGAATTACAGACCCATGGTTGGTGCGGGTTGCGGGTTGAGACATGGTGGCGCATCAGTGTGTGAGTGCGTTAGTCCTTGCGCGCCTCCAGCAGCAAGTAGGCTATCAAATCTGCGACAGCAGACGGGCAATGAAAGGGGTGAGCTGTTCGTCAAAAAGTCGTTATGCACATCTTCAGAACAACATGCACATGTTCCATTTCCAAAATGATTATCAATTGGAACATCAGATCACTGGATCAGCTGGATCAGCTGGATTAACAGCTTACAACCACCACAAACCAACCTCATCCTTCTCGCGTTCACATCCACAACTGTGTAAATGAGTAGTAAGTGAGTTGCAATGGTCGTCGCAGCTTCTGGGGCTGGGCCCACCACAACGACTTCCACAAGTGCTAAACACATGTTGCGGGCCGCACACACATGTATAGTCATTGTCTCCGACCTTGCAACAACACCTTGTAATGGGCTGCTACCAATCCACACCCTGTGTCACGCACCTGCCACGACCGGCACACAGAGGGAGTTGCCCAGCAGCTGGTAGCGTGCCCTGAGGGACAGGTGGACTGGAAACGTGAAGCCAGGGGGCAGGCCATGCAGCACAGCCACCTCCCTGGGAGTGAAAAACCTGTGCGGTGCATCCAACATTATTTGATGGCAGAACCGCCAGGTGTGGGAAGAGTGAGAAGAGTGGTAGATTTGCACAGTGCAGAGATCACATGGGACAGAAACGTGCCAAACAGCCATCTTCCAGGGAATGCAAGCGCACACAGGCCAGAAGAGAAAGGTTTGAAAGCTGAAGAATTGCGTGGCAGGTGTGTAAGGTATCACTGGCATGGCACGATGGACTGGCGCAGAATGCATGACACTCAAGACGAGCGTTTCCAAGGACCTGTCCCATGTGCCTCATCTGCGCGTTTTCAACAATTTGCCCCACGTGCCTCACCGAGCGTTTCCAAGGACATGCCCCACGTGCCTCACCTGAGATTCATGCATCGCCATTCTGTGGCCATCAGGCGTTTGTCTAGCCGAGGCATCAGAGGGTGACGGCTTCCACCTTCCAAAGGGCGCACGCCTGCATGAATTAACACGGGGACATGCAAGACTGTCATTCGCATTACGTGAGCGGAGGTACAAGCTGTGCACGAATCACATTATGAGGCAGGCCCAGGGGGTACAACCTGGCTCAGCGCAAGTTTGGATTGCGGTCTCACAGCACAGCTGCGTCCAGATAAACTCAGGCTGCTGCAGCTGTGCAACCGGCATCAGATTGCACAGCATAAGGCATAGGCCTTGTAAGCGAGTCTGGGCGGGCCAGGCACTTGCGAGGGACACGATCTTGGGCTACTGTGCACGCTGGCGCGTCTCTGCAAACAACAACATAGCTGCAGAGCAGGACATATCTACATACAACAGGTCAATAACACAGGTGGAGCTGTTTCACAACAGCTGCTGTCCAGCCGGTCACCAGGGCCCTGGGCAGATGGCGCTGCACCTTCAAGCTCCCCCTCTGCTTCCACTGCGGCCTGGACACCCTGACTGGCGGGGTCCGCAGCGACCTGTGCCGTCATGCGTTTGCCTGGTGCGTCCGCGCCTGCACAGCCTGGCACATCAGCAGCCGCTTGTGCAGCAGCTCTGTCGTCAGCATGCCCCGCGCTAGCAGGGATGTCCTGGCGGTGTACGGCCCGTTGGTACACGGCTTCTCGGGTGCAAAGGTCGGGGTCCTGCAGCAAAGGAACAAGGACAAGGTCACTCAAGCATGTCAGCTTGTTTGTGTGGCACGATTGCCAGGCCACGCTTTGTGGGACGTGCAAATCCATCACCAACGACAGAAATCGCTCAGCCCCAACAACTGAACTTGACATCCGTTCAGATCAACGCATACCAACCATGTGAGTATAGCATCAGCGCAAGCAGTGTATGTCGTTTGCCAGGCTCCCATGTACTTGTGGAATCAGTGACTGGATCCAAGGCGAAACACTGGAGATGCATCAGACAAGCTTCACAGACCCATCAGTCAGACCCAATCAGACCTGACTCCCAACAGCCCATTGACTTGAGTCCAGGTAGTATCGTGATATGCACATGCTTGTGTTTACATCTTCAGAGCACCTACTGTACTCAAGAACGAAAATGAAAGTGGTTCAAGTGCAACCGGCAAGGGGCTCACCATCACCCATTTGGGCAGGATGGTACCTGAAGTGTTTGTTCGGCAGCCTTAGGAGGTGATGAACAAATCCGTTATAAAACTGCCACCAAAACCGTTACATCTCACTCATCTCACCTGGTACTCGGGCGCTGTGCAGATGACAGAGCCGGTCCCCTTAATGAACTGACTGCAAACAAGGAAGCCGCACTGACAAGACTGCTTTTTACCCGGGCAAATTTAGTTAGGTTCCAGTTCTTGGACGCTTAGCCATAGCATGCCAACACTGGAGCTCGAACAGACCTGCTGACTGAATGCTAAGAATGGGTTTTTCGCTCAGGCAATAATCACTGAGCCTGGTCTGTTGTCTCAAGCTTTGATGTACATGCATGGGGTGTTGCGCACGGGCTGTGCTGGCATGCCGTGAGCCAGCCGTTCCTGCCACATGTGTATTGCTGGCTACAATACAAGAAGGAGCAATCATGGTATACCTGTAGTTCTTGGTGAACGTCTTGCACCTGCATGCAGAACAAGTAGGAGCAGCGTGCTGTGGAGAAGATATGGATGGCATGCCAGACACTCAGGGTTGCGAGAGAGCAAATCAGCGCATGAACTGAGTGTCCGAACAATGTTGCCTACCACCCTGACCAACCCCAAGCTGACCCCAGGCTACCACCTCAGACTCAGTCAAGCAACCTATGCCAATGAAGGAGGTGTATGATACGACTGACATCCATATAATTGCAGTTTCATTGCCTCTGAGTTGTGGCACGCATTCTGAAAATGTTTCCAGACAACAACAAGCCGCCAAGGGATGGTGACCCCACGCAAAGAAAGTGTGGCAACCCTGCCAATCAGTATCCCAGGGCAACTAGGCAGTTGCTCACCGAGAGGACATGGGCGTTACAACGTCCAGGACATCGCCAGATTGGGCCATGGCCTTATCAGGCACCAGGAAGGCTGCCCAACAGGACACTCTGCTACCCTCAGTTGTGTCGCCTGTTCTGGCACTGCTCAGCCCACTGGTCGCACCATTGCTTGCCACAGCAGGCTCGGGATCGTGGATGTGTATGGTTGGGCCGATAGTGGTGGTGCCTGCTTGCTGGAGGGCTGGTGTGGCTGGCTGCTGACAGGTTGGTTTGCTGGCTGGCTGCTGACTGGGCAAGCTGCCGGTTGCCGGCTGACTGCGTTTGCTAGAGCTGGGCTGGCCGCCGTCCTCACCATCTGCCTGGCCGTCCGCAGAGTCTGGCACTGCGCGTTTATGACTGTCTGGTTGATGGCTGCCTGCCAACCCTTCATCCTGGGCTCCAATCTCTTGCACCGCTGGCACTGCTGCCCCTGTCATTTCAACGTCTGGCGTGGCATGTGCTATTCCTAGCGCATCGCTTGCACCTGCATTAGTACTACTGGTCCTTGGCAGAATGTCAACTGTTGCAAGTGGTGGGCCTGAGGCTGGCCCCTGCCCATTCACGAGAGCTGCACTGCTACCACATATGACGGGCGCACTGCCGCCTGGCATGCATGTCCCATGTCGTGTTGTTGTTGAGGCACATGGGGCTGCAAGAGGTGGTTGCAAGGGAAGGGCTTGTGTGAGAGGTGTTGGTGTTGGTACGTCAGCGGTGGGGCAGGGGCTCTGCAGCAGGAAGTGGCTCAGAGGGGGTGTCTCCTGCAGGCAGGCCGAGGGCACATGACTCCCTCAGCAATAAATCCCTCAACCAGTCGTGCGTAGCATAGGCTGTGTGAATTCCTCATCATTCTTTTGTATCAAGGATCTAGTGTGAGCTTGCAACAGAGGGCCTGTCACCCCTATTCGCTTTGCGCTGTTCAGCTATTTGAGGGTTCGCCTTTGAGCAAACGCCCCCAATGCACATGTAAATGCAGAGGCCAACTGCACTGGCAAACTGCACTGGCCAACTGAACTGGCAGCATATAAGCGACAATGGCAAAGTTCAATGTTGCCATTCAGAGCTGTGGTGCCGCACCTCTACAAAAATCCAATACAGATTCCTAGTACTGCAAGCAGCATGGTAGGCCGTTCTCATGCGTGCACTGCCCAATAGCCCTTGGGAAATGATCTTGCTCGTCTCAACTCGCTTGTCTTAACTCTGACCCTCACTCATCCCTACTCTCACTTGCCTTTAGTTGGCCAGGTCCCCCTTCAGCTTTGTCCAGCAGCACATAGGGCGGTTCGCTGAACACACGGTGAGTCATAGTGGTGCCTGCCTGTTGAGTGGCCGGATCAGCAGGAGCCGCAACACCGTCACTGCTCTGTGTGCCCGGGCTGACGGAGGGAGGTGCTGTGACAGCGAACCGACCCTTCTTGGCAAGGCAGAAGTACCTGCACACAGTCAGAAAGCAAGGAGTGAATTCCACAGCACAGCGGTGCATGGCTGGCACTGCAGGGAGGGCGTGGAGGTATGAGCTGGAGCAACAAGTGCCGGGGAGTGCATGATCTTGTATTGACTAAGACACCTGTCCCAAGTGAACCTGTCCCACATGCACGAGTTCATGCCATCAGAGTTGTTGTTAATCCCATGACAGACTGTATCAGACTGTGCTTCTGAAACCCGAGTTGAGCTTGTTCCATGCGAGTTGTGTGTGCATGGTTCCAGCCACTGCAACAACTTCAGTGTGTTGAACCCATGGCCAGGGAAAAATTCGGAAGCTGGCCCAGCACCACTGTTTCTCCTACAAAGGAAGCGTGCACCATCCTGTGATGGAATGTGCCACCAGCAGGCAGACATCAGGGTGGAAGAGACACACACCCTAGAGTTGACACCTGCTTGTCGTGCTCTGACAACAGACCTGCTGTGTGTATCCCCGAATAAGGCAGGCCTGTCGTGTGGTGACGGCAGTATCAGTCCGTCCTGCTGCTGGTACCAGTGCCAGGGCAGTCAGCGCACCTTGGCCTAGAGTAAGGCAGACCGTACTGTCCCGGGCTGAGTGTGAAGCCTTGAGTCGAGTACCCCGCAGCATGCAGCGTGGTGAGCATGTCAGCGTGCGTGTCCGATGTCTCGAAGCCAACCACATTCTCAAGGAGCAGGCACCTGGGAAGCAGGAAAGGTAGACGCGGAGGGGTAGCTTTGGACATTGTGTGGAAAACCGCACCATACGCGATGAACAATGGGCTCGTTGGCATCCACCGTCGGAACATCACGTATGGGCTGGTCAACTGCATGCAACTGTGTCAATACGTTCTGGACAAGATGAGTTGAAGCTGAAGCTGACAACAGATTCCACAATCACATCTGACATACATACATTGTCTGGTGGCAAGCAGCAATGGCCTCACCAACACATACGACATACTGAGTGTCTGCTAACCCTAACACCCTGGCAACTGAAAACGTCTAGTATCCCTGGCACACTCAGGCAGCAAGATGCAGTGGTTGCAAATGGTATCTGCATTGCGGGCCAGGCGGCTGCTGGTTTGTTGCACGTGCTGGTGACATGAACCATTACAACTATGCAGCTGCCGGAGTCTTTGCCGTACCTAGGCTGCTTGTTGAGCAGGGGTAGCTTGGCTAAAAGTGTGATGAATGATGCGGCACGTGCGTCCCGAGACTGTTTCTGGTGGCCCTGGCGCGAGTAGGGCTGGCAGGGCGGCGACAGCAGCCACATGTCCGCACCATAACGGTCCAACTGACGGCACGTGAGCGCCTCGATATTGCCCTATGCATGGCACGCATGGACATACTGTGAGCTCATGGCAATTTCACCGGCAGCACATACTGCTACAGCAGCCACTAGTCCGACGGACAATGTGGAATCAGTACATGCACTGTTGCAAACAGGCGGGTCCTGCTTGACATGAAATCACAACTGGCAGATCCCTACTCAGCAGCACAGTGCATGCGTACTTTGATCCCAGGATCAGACGTGCACGAATCACCTCTAAAACAAACATTAACTAGCAGAGAAGTTAGACACATCTGGCTGCTGTGGTAGATGGGTTTGCCCAGCGTCCTGGTTCTAACAGACAGCAGATTTGAACATCACATCACCCGCGGCAACTGGCGCTTCTGGCAGCAACTTTGAACACCCACGACAACCGCCCCACCATGCTGTATCTATTGCTCACCATGCACAGTGCATGCTAGATGCTTGCTGTGACTTTGGAAGTCGTCAAGCGTGAAACATGCACAGTGTTGCGTCCTGGCAGCAGATCCGTACATGCACTTAGTACGACTCATCTACTGCTCAGCATGCACCGTGCGCTGGAATGATGAATTCCTTTGGGTATCGTCAGACAACATATTGGGCATCAAGTCAATCATGCCCAGATTGCAGCAAGTGCTTGCAAACCCGTGTGTGCGGCCAGATTTGGCAACTAGAGTGTGTATGGCCATCACTGTTAGGCACCTGGTAGGGCCGCCTGCCGAAGTTGTGCTGGTACACGTCGTTCGCAGTGTCATTGATGTCAAACGCCTCGACCACCCGCCCTGTGCTGCCCAAAGCTGACTCTGCTGCGTAGTGAAGCCCGCCCAGGCCTGAGGCACACGCGCAGGCACCATCATGCAATCAGCACATGGACGTGCACATACACATGCGTGCAGCCAACTTGTATGTGGTTTGCATGCGCACACAAGATAATGGATAGAGCAGCAGCTGAATTCATCACCGCGTGGGCAGGATACTGCCCTGGCTTGGCAGGGCCATCTATTTGAGGTGAGCTCGAGCAAGACTGGAGAGCCCACAACCCCTTGTGTGGTGTATAGTGACATCTAAATGGCATGCTTTCTCCGGTCTGTAGTCCCTTGCGATCCGCTGCAACATGTCATCAGTGGTATCATGCCTCAGCCAGCAGCAAGGCTCGAAGGAGCCATGGTGTGCATGGGCAGTCAGCTGCGTGCTTGTGTGGGTTCCCTGGGTAGGATACGTGTGGCGACACGACACGTTTGGCCACGCTCTACTTAGACTACCATTGGCGTGTGAGGCACGATGGCATTGCTGACACAGCCACCATATCGTATTGCTGCACCATGCCACAACCTGCACAAAGGGGACAATTGTCAGCACCTGTCTGACTTACCAGAGTAGAACTCCAGTACGCGCAGCTGCTCCTTGGTCTTTGTGGCAGGCTGAGGTGCCGCCATGACACACTTGTCACAGATATCGCTGTGCTGCTCTAGCTGAAACGCGCGTGGTCAATTGCCGCCGTAACATCAACGCGCTACCTTTCGCGAGACGTTGCTGCGTGTCGGACGCTGGCGCTATTACAAGTCGGTGTTTCCCGGCCCGACTTTCCTTTCTCTGTGGTCACACACTTGTGGTATTACATACTCTGTGTGGTACTACACACACAGCTATATACATCCATTCATTCATCCATCCAACCTATCCTATCGGCCGATTGCTGCATGGCCAATTTGCTCGTCATGAAGACACATACATGTGCACGCCTGCACAGAGCGTGCAGCAAACAGCAAGCAACTGGCAGCCTCTGTGCCCGTGAACTATAGGCACATGCATGAGCACAGGCCCACGACAATTACTACTACTATAACTATAACTTGACAGGAAGGGCACGCATGTTCACGTCAAGACAGTACTACACAATCTCAGAAATACACACATGGGTGCGTCACACAGTAACTGCCCCAGTGGCAAGGCACTATTCAACCGCGCTTCAGAGTTAGCACAGCATTGGGCTCAGCCACACACGTATGTTTAGGTACATGAGACCATGCTTAAGATTCAGCATCATCAGCACAGGCAGTCGGATACACGCAGAGCTCAGCGGTTGACTGGATGTAAGGACATGCTGGGTGAAATATTTGAAGCAGACCTCCCCATAATGCCAGTGTTTCGTAATCTTCTGCGCCATTTTCCCTACAGTATGCAGCATAGCACCGGCCAACCGGCCAAAACACATTGTCCAAGTCAACTGCAGCACATGCTAGCACAACATATGATGGTTATCACACCGTGCAAATTTCACCAAGCCGTGAAAACACGCATGTAGGCAGCACGCATATTCCTCCCGCCTCAACCCTTAAAATACGTTCCCTCGGCGTCCCCGCGTCGTTGTTTGATTGATGAGGATTGGTTCAACGGGCGCGCTCGCTAACTGCATTCTCTAGGATGTAATAGAGTTCTCGACGTCGACCTCAGCTTAATCACCCTGACCCAGCAGCTACACATATGCCTCGATGATGTCCCAGAGAGTCTAGGAGATACTGACTGTTTTGTACGAAGCATGACAGCTACCGTTCCTTATGGTTGAACTGACGACCTGCATGTTGCATTAAGTAGCTGGTACAACCGTAAGGCACGACAGCTGTCATGCTTCGTGGCCGTCGAAAGAAAACTCGGTGTTGTGTCAAATTATGTACATACCCTGACAGTGGGCGTTGGGTTGCCGCGATGGTGGGTTTTAGGCGCAGGCTCTGGATAACGAATCATTGCGCGCCGCAATGCCCGTATGTGGCCTTTGACAGCAGTCACCAGGTACAGCGTGCTAAACCAAATGTCTACTTGGGGACGGTACAGACCTTGCAAAATCCGTGGATCGCAAGCACGCCTTCCGTGAGCAGCGCTACATACGGCTAGCGCACATAGCGCACATAGCGCTACATACGGACAGAAACGTTGGACCGAACGCAATCCCTTTTTTTGTGGGGTCAATCACTGATGTGGGCTAGCGCGACCGTTAGTTAGCTGGGTGGAATGACCACCGCGGTCACGTGTGGGACTACACATTGTACTAGGTCCCTGTACTTATCGCTCAACTGCTTCCCAGAACGCTTCTGAAAGCACCCCAGCGTGACACCACTGTCAGCTAAGTTACCAAGGCTTCACAAATTTCTGTGAGCACTTCTGTCAATCAAGCCGGTGGCTGTATGTGTTGATCATGAACTCTCCTGACAGCAACAAGCGCAAGCAGTTTATTCTACCCACGCAGGCATGGTGTGTGTTGAGCCCGCACACACCGGCAGGGTCTAACAGGAAGAGCTGCTTGCTCTAGACTAGGATTCAATAGCAAAAAAGAAGTTTGCCAGTTCTGGGACAATCTTGCACAATCTTGTGATCATCTAGCGTGCCAAGAAGCGTGGCACAGTGTGAGTCACTTTTGTTCAGCTGCCCTTGGTGTCTACGATTGGCGCCCACCCCAAGCTCTACGATACAACGGAGGCCGAGTCAACTACGAACCGTTGGGCAGATAGCATTGGTAAGGGTTTGTGAGCATGGCTCGTAGCTGGTTCGTCAGGAGTGGACAGCCTGTGTGCATGACAAAATCTTGCTTAGTGCTCGGCATGAGAGGTCTCATTTGCATTCACGGGGGGATAAGAGACTGTCATATATATACTGTCATATACATATACACATCCGAGGTTAACTTGTACTTCAGTCTTGCACCTGAAGGCAAAGTAGGATCTGACATGTGGCTGACTCCGCATGCACTGCTGCGTGGCCGGCTCTTCACACGCCGTATCATGCGCAGAGTCGACCAGTCAACATCTGTCGCAACAAACCCACAGCATTGCATTTCATGCCAGCCAAATGTCAGTTTTCAATCCAGGACGTGTACCTGAAGACGTGTACCAAATAAGCTCTCCAAGCTTTCATGGTGGAGTTTGTACTAGAACCACAAATGTCAACATGGTTTGATGCAACGCAAGAGGCATCGTGCCTGTGTGACACGTCTCGTGGTCTGACATCGTGTACAAGCGGTGTCAGGAGCAGAGCCTGCTACCCTGGCGTCTGGCGCTGCCGCCGCATTCCTCTACCCGCCTTCCCTGCCTCCTCTCCCGCACCCCTCGCAGCCCGCCAGCGCTTCATCGCTGCCACCTGCTGCTCCAGGTCTGCCTGAAGCGCCGCCGTGTCCCCTGTACACGCCACTGCCCTGCCTGGCGCCGCCTGACTACCATCGCCACTCGCTCCAGCCTTGCCATCATGTTTTGAAGCTCCAGGCCGTCCTGTAGCTGCGGGAATTGCTTCACTAGTTCGGCGTGCTGCAGGCTCGCCAGGCAAACCCGACCTAAGCAATGGCGTTGCACCACCATTGCATCCGGTAGCACTTTGCTCTGTCCTATCTTTGTCTAGCGCAGCAGTCATTTCCTCCAGCAATGGTGGTGGTGGTGGTAAGGGTGGCTTATCTGCCTCTTCACTTGGTGACTGTCTACCCTTGAGAGGATGCAGTGAGCTGCCAGGCTGTATGCTTGGCTTAAGTCCCATTGCTGCTTTGGGTGACAGGGGTCGTGGGCCGATGGACGGAGGTAGGAGCATGCCTGGTTGGCTGCTACTTGGCCTGCTGCTGATAGCTGTTAGGGACAGGCGTGGCGAGGCAATGTGCGCGGCGTCCTGTGAATTGCTAGTACGGCCCTGTAGCAGTGGCAGCTGCCCGGCTGGTGCGGGATTGCCCGGCTGGTGGCGAGCTGCTAACCGATTGACCCCTTGGAAGCGTGAAGCCATGGCCAAGGTCGTGATGCCTGATCCCCCACTAGCCTGAGGCACTACCAGAGGTCCAGAGTCGGCACCTGAAACCCTAGACTGAAGAGCGGTTTTCCCCTCCGCTGCATGCTTAGGCTGTTCCGTTGCATGTGGGGAGCTGCCGCTTAACGGCCGCCGGCCAGTTGGCCATGCCCAATCGCCCTCGCCCCGTTGCACACTATGCCGAAGTGCGCTGCTGCTTTCAGGTAGCTCAGCTGCTGAAACAGGCCGCCTGGAATCATGCACACCTGCTGGCTGACCAATTTGCAATTGTAACCCTTCCAGAGCGTCATCTGAGGTGGTGCTACCTGGATTAACCTGGGGATTGAATTCCAGCACATGCTGCATCCCGCCTCTCTGCTCTGCACAAGTCAGGTCGCCTGCTGCAAAGGTTGAAAAGGATTGGGCTGGAGAGGACAGTGGCCTGAGACGCACACGTCCACTACCATTCACATCAGCAAGTAGCAAGCCTTCCAAGGGTGCGGTGGTGTTGCTGCTCTGCCGTTTCAAACTGTGTGACGCTGTCAACAGGTCAGTGACGGGTGGCAGCACACCCGAGCCACGCCCCCCTAAGCTGAACCCAGGTAATGCACCAACAGGGGCTGGTATGAGCGATGCACTCGTAGGTGGAGTGGAGGAGGCGGAGGCAGATTCACTGGCACTGGAAACTGGGCAGGATTGGAACGGTGAGGGGCCGATGATTGAGCTGCGTCTTGTGACCAGCGGCTGGGGTGGTGCTAACGCATGGCCAGTGGCACTACAACTAGCAGTCCCCATAGGCCCGGAGAACTGAAATCCATCCTCCTGCCCTGTTTGGGGCGATTCCGTGGCTTGCTGGGCAAGTGTATGGCACTGTGGCTGCTGCTGCTGTGGCTCCCTTGCAGAGCAGCGCAATGCATCAGCCGCCTGCAGAAATGACTCAGACAGCCCATTCCCAGCACCAAGGGTCACATCTAAGCTGTCCTCAAAGTCGCCTCCAGACATACCCCCACTCTGACCTGCACCTGCTTCTCCACTGCATTCCCATTCTGGCTCTGTGCTGCGCTGCTCTGGCTTGCTTTCCCTCTCCACATTGCCCATCGTGCCTCGCTCCACAGCACACACGCCAGCCTCCGCTGGAACATCATTTAAGCCAGCACCATCACCAGCGACGTCAAGTGTCACATGCACTCCTGCCTCAATCACGCCTTGCACATGCATTGAGCTGCAGGGGGTGTCACATGATGCTTCACCAACTGCGAGTGGCATGGGTGACGATTGTGACGCTCTGCCAGCTGTGTGCGGTAGGGGTGGTGATGGTCTGTCAGCTTCATCAAGCGGGGCACCTCCGTCCTGAAGGGTGAGCTGCCAGATGCGGCCAAGGACGCTTCTACGCTCAGCATCGTCTGCAGATGCCAGGCCAGGCAAGCAAAGCATTTGGCGGGTAATGGCTAGTGTGCTTTGCATGCTCAGGGTGACAACAGGTGTGCAGGAACAGGCCATGACAGGGTTTGCAACTCATTCTGGGCAAATGACAAGGCGTGGCTGTCTGGTTGACTCCTGTTCGCCCTCTTGCTGTCGCCTTGCGTTCACGCTACACCTGGCACAGACAGGGTTGACATAAAGCCACCCACCTGCCGTGTCCCAGACCACCGCCAGCTTGGACTGCAGATCCTTCAGAGACGATCTGAGCATCGCCATACCCGCCGCTCCACCACCGCTGCCGCCACCCCGCCCCGATACACTATACCGCCCGCCCGCAGCAGGCGAGTGCGTGGGTGCAGTGCCAGGCCTATTGCCTGTAGCCCACAGACCATGACCTGCCTCCTGAGGCACCTGCCCAGGCCTCAGAAGGCGAATGCTCTCAGCTTCACCCAGGTCTTCTTCTTCATCTTCTTCTTCAGGCTGACTAGACACGTCCTCACTCTCCTCCTCCTCTCCCTCCCCTTCCTCTGTCCCATCCTCTTCTTCTTCTTCTTCTTCTTCTTCCCCATCCTCATCACCAGTCTCGTTAAAGCTGCCTCCCTCCTCCTCCCCTTCATCTTCCTCTCCCTCTGTATCCTCCGCTTTTCCGCCCTCAGACACGCACTCATCACCGTGCTCCTGACTAGCACACCAGACCTCGTCCCCTCCCTTGTCCTGCTCTGACATGGAGTGGCCGTAGTCACCCTCAGACTGTGATCCCTCCTCATGTTGCCGCTCTTCGTTAGCAGCAGCTATTCGCTCATTCATCATGTCTGGCGGTGTGGTTGCTTCTGTTGATGATTCTGGTGGCACTGGCGATTCAATTTTGACCGTTGCTACCAGAGGTACCTCTGTGTGTTGCACTGGTGCTGGCGCATCTGCTGCACATGCCTCAGTGGAGATGTCGGCTGGAATAGATCCAGGTTGTGCGTGTTTGGCTGGTTGTGGCCGGCGACGGGACGTGCACACATGCACATTGGAAGCCGCTGCACCCGCTGCCATGACTAGTGCTGGCGAAGTGACACTGGGGGTGAAGAAGGAGCCTGTGCTGCCTAGCTTGATGGGGCCTGACTCCGGGTCACACACCAGCCCTTCAGCGGGAAGGTCAACAGCCTTTGGCCTCGTCCCAGCTCCCTGCAGCCCCTCCACCACCTCCTGTTCCTCTTGCTGCTGCGGGTGGGCCTGTTGTTTCATGACGTGCTCAATTCGTTGAGCTTGCCCCTTTCCTTTGCCATCTCTTTGTCCATCCTCAATCAGCCGCCCCTCTTCCTCCCCATCCCCTCCCTCCACATGTGCACTCACAATCTCCTGCTGACCCTGCCGCTCCCCAGAATTGGTCTGATCAGCACACGCCAACAGAGCACCACCCATGCTATCTAGCAGCACATCAGCATCGTCCAAGATGCCACCCATGTCCTCGCGGCCCGCCAAACTCCGCCCCACCATCCCCTCCTCTCCCCGCACTTGCTCTCCCTGATTGTGTGCTGGAGGTATGAGGGCTTTGGCCGCTGGCCTGGCTGTGGATGCCTGGGTGGGTCCTGGCTGGGTGCTTGTGTGTGGGGTGTCACCAGAGTCTGGTGCTGGGGTTCGAGCATTTGAGGCTGTGTGACCCTCTGCCAGCAGCCAAGGCGCCGACCCGTACAGCACTGAAGCACACACATCAATGAATACGTGGGTCAATGCCTAAGGGAAGGTGTCATATTGTTCCGCAGGAGCTGCGAGTTCGTGTGTGTTGACAGCAGACAAGTAGGCCGGTGTCCTGTTCTACGGCCTTGACCCTCTGTCTGTGTGCGTGCCTGTCTATGTGTGCCTGTGTGTGCGCGGCTTATCACCACACGGTGCGGTTTGTTGGCTGTGTGCTTCAGCATGTTGGACAATGCATGTGGCTTTATGAAACGTAAGCATGTGGCGTGGCTCCTGGATGCAACAACGGCCGACCATTGCATGCAAGACATTGTGCAGTGGAAGTTTTGAACGATGATTGCTCAATGAATCAATGCCTCCTGACTTTCCCCTGCAAGCAGATCTGCCCCAACCAATGCAAGTCATGTGTCAGCAACAAGGTGGTTTATGCTGACGTTGAGGCTATCAACATCAAGGTGCTCATGAAACCTAAGCGTGCAAGTTGTGCATGTCCCTCCGTTGCCCTGTCCTACCCTTTACCTGTCTGCCTGTCATTCATGTGCGGGGTTCCCAGTACAAACTGACCTCAACCATGTCACACTGATCACACTCATTGCTCACCGTAACCAGGCAACCCAATCAACACACTTGTAGCAACCAAATAACCACACCTTTTCCTACTCAACCCTGCCCTACCCACCTTCGTCGGCCGGGTCTTCCTCCTCCATCTCCTCCTCCTCGCACACGCTCATAGCGGCCTCACTCGGCACACCCGCAAGCATCGCCCGCCCGTCCGCTACGGCTCCCGCTCCCGCCTCGCTATGCCTGCCCCCAACCTTCTCCTCTCCCGCCACCGCCTGGCCCTCTGCCTCAATCACAACGTCTGTGTCTGCAGTTGCGCCTTCACGTGGTTCCCAGTGCGTCGGGTTGGATGGCTGCAAGGAGTCAGGTGGCTGGCCGCCGTGGGTGTTGGCTGTGCTATGGTGTGGGGAGGGCGGTGTGGCGGTGTCGTCTGTGTGGGATGTCACGTCAGCACCTGAAGGGACAGCCAAGGTGTGCAAGCAGGTGTCTGTTGGGGTCAAGGGTGATAGGCAGCGGGGTGGTTACACGGCGTGTCTTGAATGAAGAAAAAGCGTGACTGCGTCAGAGGCGATGAGAGATGGGCCCGGCTCTTGAGATGCCAACCAAACTACAGTTGGTGGTTACATTACAGTGCACAGTGCAGCCAAAGCTCATGCCACCACAAGGCCACCATGAGTCAGCTCCATATGAGCTCGTACTATGGGGCACTCTGACACAATCGAAGATGTAGCGGCAGCCAAGAGCGGGTGAAGGTATCGAGACTCAAGAAAGAGGGTTGTATGCATCAAGACCTAACAGCTGCTTCTTGTTTGGTGCTGGCAAGGAGTTGGTGCATGACTCACTGAGAGTGTGTGTTTGCAGCATGTGCGCGGCTTCCAGCGAGGCGCTGAGGCCCCCCTGCAGGGCGGCGGCCGCGGCGCTGCTCAGCGCGTTGAACTCGGCGTCGAGGAAACCGTCATCGTCGTCACCACCCGCGCCCGGGCCCAGGCCAAGGAAGATTGTGTCCTGCGAAACCAATTAAAAATCCCCCACCAAAAAGACAACCTCGGTTGTGACACTGAGTACAAGACAAGTTGGCAAACTTTAGACGTAGTTTAGATGCCAACCAAGTTAAGCAGGTGACGGTATGGTGTCCATCATACGCTGGACTCAGCCTGCGACGTGCAATGCTGTGTGATCACCGGACGGCATACTCCGGCAAACATGCCGGGTCGGCAAACACATCCAGCAAAGTGCGTTGGAAATCTGAAACCCGTGTTCCATCACTTCACACTGGCACCAGCACACAGCACGTGATGGCCAAACCTCAACTCCGGTATCCCCCTCTGCTGCTCGCGATTTGCTCCCGCGCTGACCCTTCACCACTCTGATTGTTGTTGTTGTTGTTGTTGTTGTTGTTGTTGTTGTTGTTTACATGGCCTTCAGTCCGGGGAGGGCTGCTCAGCGGGGGCGAGGGAGGGAGGGAGGGAAAACAAATAGAACAACTGTTAACTGTTAACTGCACCAGCAAGAAATGTAACTCAGCTCAGTGGGCTGACCAACCAGAAAAAGAAAACCGGCTGCCCAGGAGCAAACGAAAACCTGCTGCACCGGCCTTCACCACTCTTGAACCCCTCCCCTCCCGCCACAGCCGAACCTGTCCAAATGGCCCCGGTGTGCGCAGTAGCTTGTCCCGCGGCTGGAAGGCCGCCTGCGTGCCCTGAGCGGCCTCATCCGCCCCTAACGCATCCACCAACAGCTGGTGCTGGGCAGCGGACACCTAAAGGAACGGTAAACACCACATTATTGCTAAACTTGCATGGATTTAATGTAATTTTGTGAAACACTCAATTAAATAGTATTTTTCCGGACACGGAAGGAATGGCATCACATGTCTGCTGCAGTTTGCCAGTTCTGGGACAAATCCTGGCTTTGATGTCATTGTAAACATCATGTTGCTCGTAGTTTCCCCATTTCTCTTGTCTGCGCGTCTGACCTGCCCTACCCAGTATACTTGAATTCGTCCTCCTAGCGCAGCTAGTACACCTTTGCTTTAAACATGCGTCGCAGGCAGTTGATTTGTACCAAGCTATGCGAAGATGCACGTACTGAGTTGACAGTATATTTCTGAGACTGCCCATGATCCTGATATCTGACGTCTGAGACCTCCACATGCCTGCCCACTGCCTCTGTTACGCTGTTACCTTGTTGTGGTGCCTGTCCTGCAGCATCTTGTGCTGCAGTGCCAGGATCTCCGCCTCCCTGGCCTGGTGCTCGGGGTCCCTCTCCTTGCGCCACACACGCACCTGGACGCAACCACAGCACAGCTCACAGGTCAAGGGATAGAGTGCGTGTGCGTGTGTGTGTATGTGCGTGTAAGTGTGTGTGTGTGTGTGTGCCTGGTTTACATCTATATCGTCCATAGGCTTGAGTTTGACAGACCATTGCAAATCACTGTGATAGTGATAAAGCAGTACAGAAACGTTGTGAGAGCGTAATCAAAATGGAACCTACTTTACTGCATGGCATGCCAATCACACGGACTGCCGAGACTGCCTGCCCATCAAGCCAGGCCCCAGGTGATGCACATGCACGTACCCCTGCCATGCACACTAGTTTAGCCTTGAACATCTTGCTGGTGCAGTGGTGCAGTTAATAGTTGTTCTATTTGTTTTCCCTCCCTCCCTCCCTCGCCCCCGCTCAGCAGTCATCCCCGGACTGAAGGCCATGTAAACAACAACACAACAACAACAACAACAACAACAACAACATGCCCTGTCCTGCAGCGTTTTACGTTCACACCACCATGCCATGTCCCCCTGCAATCACACCACTACGCAACCATGCCATGCCCCACACCAGTGCCTCCCGCCTGTTCCCTTGTGATCCTCTGCTCGAACTCCTGCCATTGCCATGCACCACACCAGTGCCTCCCACCTGTTCCCTTGTGATCCTCTGCTCGCACTCCTGCCATTGCCATGCACCACACCAGTGCCTCCCGCCTGTTCCCTTGTGATCCTCTGCCCGAACTCCTGCCATTGCC
>QAXH01005542.1:0-26883 GCA_004335635.1 Chloromonas sp. AAM2
TGGCTGATGAGGTTGCTAGGTTTACAAGCGTGAATTGTAGTATGTTACACTGGAATTGGAATATCATGGTGTGACATTGCGTTCTGAATCTCTGATAATCTACCACCACTTCTCACTGTCCCTGTCCCAGTATTGGCAGTCACCAGCGCCTACCAATACCAGCATCAGCAACACATGCCAGTGGCACATGACACTGACCCAACATCACACTTTGCACACTTTCACCACCGTAAAAACTTAGTATGGACACACTTCTGAAACTACTAGTCCCACAGATAACTGAAAGCCTCATCACGGTGCCGGTCCCAGAATTGTCCCAGAACTGGCAAACTTTTTTTTTTTCGCAGGCCAATATCCGTATCACATCGTCATATACGTCCATGGTCACGTGCTCCAATTGCTTTGATTTTCATGAATGCCTTTGACTTCCTGCCATCAACGCAGTTTGAGTGCGTCCGGCGCCAGAATTACTACGCGCATGTTCCCACTGTTGGATATATATGTGCTATGACCGCCACTAGTAACCTAGTAGGTGGCTGCAGCGGGTTGCCATGCCCAACACACGAGAGAACTTTGTACAATTTGTGTTGGACGTGCCTCCTGGTGTGCACTCTCTCCTTGTCACCTCCGATCGGCCAGCCTCAATTCAGTTGCAACTCAAGCTGCACACGACTGCAGACACAGGCACACATCTGTGGAAAGCATGGTCATCTCAGTGTGCTTGTGAAATACCTTGGAGAGTCCGATGCGCTCAAATAAGTTGAATGTTTGGCTCCCTGATGCGATTACCGCAGCACGAGTGCGTCCCCCACCCAGGCCGGCGCACATGTTTCCAGGGGTGGGCAGCCCAAAATACCTGAACCCACCATCGTGGCAGACCCTTTTCAGCAGCCCGCTGGGGTCAAAACGGACGCCATGCCACCCTTCAATCATTCCGGCTGAGCACACGCCAGGCTGATTGGAAATCCTGTGGCGTTGCTCGCTGCGGACTGAGGTGTTGGTGTCCTTGCCGGCACGGTAGCTCATCCCTGCCGGCCAGCGCCCCGACACACCAGCTCGCTGACGAGCAAGGCCCCGGGGGTTCCAAGAGCCTGCCGTGTGCTCAAAAACAGACGGGATCGGAGGGTAATCCCCTTCTACCAGTCAGTACAGACCTGAGGTGTTTGCGACCATGTACACTGCATGGCCAACGGGGGCTTGAGAGGGCCTGAATGGTGTGAGCTGTCAGGTGAATGCCGTCATGTCCACTAGTACCAGGTGAGTACCGTTGCCGTCGTCTCGAATAGTACCAGGTGAATGGAGTGGGAAGTGAAACCACAAGGGGCAAATATGCAGGGCTGCTGTTGGAACTGAAAGCTGAGGTGAACTATCTCGAACATGCATCCCAAGGCCTAGTACAGGCGAGTAAGCGCCTCGTAGGCGTCTGCAGTCAACCAATCTGTAACACCATCCCATCATGTTATGCTGACACCCCTTGCTGACACAGCCAGTATTACCTTTACTAGGAGAGATTTTTGCAATTTGCGCAAATAGTTGATGTTTGCGTTGGATGTGCGTCATGGTGTGCACTCCCTCCTTGTAATCTCACACTCAGCACCTAAGTCAGTGAAACCCTGTGTGAGCCGCAGTCTCCACGTCAATTCCAGCCGCAACATGGGGTGCGAACGCAACATGATGTGCGCTCCCTCCTTGTAACAGAGACTACTGTTGAGCCTGACTTGGTGGGCAGGAGTACATCAATCTTTACAGAAAGCCTTAAAAAGGAAGAACGAACAGGGCGTACATTGCCAGAGCAGTTTCAAGTGTACAGTTCAATCCTTGGCATGTGTCATTAAAGTGTCCATGTACGGCAGCGAAGTGTCAATCACCCTGTCCCCAGCCCGCCTCTTCCTGCCGCTGGTCTCCGGCTTCTCTGTGCCGATCCACTACCGTCTCTCCCCAGCAACGCCACCCGCTCCTCCAACCCTTCATTAAGGGTTGTGTGTGCACACACTCCCGCCTCCACATCTCCAAGACTAACCTCCCCCGTCCCACCACCGCCCCCGTGTTGCCCGCTTTCACTGCCGGCTGTTGGCTGCTGCTTGCTGCCTGGTCCCGTGCTGCCTGGCTCTGCCTTGTTATGCGCTGCCTCTGCATTGGGAGTACCGGGGTCACTGTCACGCTCATTGCCAGCCAACAGCCTGCAGCACACACACAGCACACACACGTTCAGGCCAAGTTGAGTGCAAGCCACTCATAATGAGGCGATGGCGTATCTCCAGCCTCTGGGCAAGCCTCTGGTCTGTGTGTGTGGCGTACAAATGCTGGTTTACTGGTACTGACACTCATGCCAGTGTGAGTAACCTCACCGGTATTGTTTAGATGTGGCAAACAGTGTTGGCAGCTGTCCCCTCCACGCTCCCATGGCCAGGACTGTGCCCAGTGTGCATGGCACGAGGTACAGGAGGGCGGGCTGACCCTGCATGGGCATCACAGCGTGCATGCATGCACCGGGGTTTGGGCATGCAGCACCAGCAGTAAAGTGGATTCTTCCAAGTTAATGTGAAAGAATTTGAAGCGCGTGGATGAAGGGGTTGATCCTGGAGACTGGTGGATGCACTGTGCAAACATAGCTCAACAAACAAACAAGTGAAAACGTCTTTGGAGTGGAACAGTAGGGAGTGAGCTTTATTGATGTTAACAAGACAAACAGTCATGCAAAAAACAGTCGTGGCTATGTTATATGCTGTAGCAAAATCATCAACATTGATGTCATTGGTCAAATCCTCATGATTGTCCAGAGCAACGTTTCCAAACCTGAAAACGTTAACAGGTGGCCTACAGCCATGCACACTGCTGCAATGCGCTGCTGTGGAGCTGCCATACCTGGTCTCCGAACCAGCTAAACATGAGGGCCACATAGGTCAGCGCCAGCCCAATGGCGTAGCTGCATGTGCAGGGCAGGTAGTAGCCTCGCAGCAGGCTGTTGCCAAGGTCAATGTCCAATCTCCGAGTGTAACTGACCAACAAACCTGTGAGTGAGGCAGAGTGGCAAATGGTTTGTCAACATGCATGCGATTGGCGTGGGATGCTACAAGGTTGACACGTGCACACTGACAGGCTTCTTTGAACATGTTTGCTCTACATGTCCTCACGTCGCCAGCAAGGCAACATTGCCAAGTATGATAGTTTGACATGGTCTTGGATAAGATCAGGGCAACCCCTGGGCTCAGCTGTGGGTCCATTGTGACACAGACACTCACTCCAGCATGGCCTGATGCAAGTCTTCTATTGCTTGGGAGGTGTCACAGTTTCTGTCATACACGCTTGCCCTCCCTCACACTTTCCCTTACGCACCGGGCAGTATGATGTCCCCAAAGCCTAGCATGGAGTAACCGCCTAGGTCCGCATGGTCGAAGCGGGGCACGCGCAGCAGCATGGGCACCGTCTCATGCATCGCACCGCCCTGGGCAACCTGCGGACACATACACACATACACACTGATCATGCACTGCGTGCTATCTAGCTTCAGATCCTCATCCCAACCATCTTCACATCCACCCTGACTTCCAAACAAAGTTTTAATTGGCAAGTACACTTATGCTTATCCACTCGATCTGGACAGCATCGTATAAATATGTATAATATTGATGACATCAGGGGTCCCACATGTATCGAGCACAAACAGCACTGACATGCCCCCCATCCCTATAGCCTTCGCGAACCCATGTGTATCCCAGCCCTTCCTGGCCATGCATGTACATGAATTTTATTGATAACTGGGCATAGGAACACCCCTCCGTCCCACACCACAGACAACCGAGAGTCCTTAACGTGCAAAACAACCACCATGCCTCACTGTCGACCCGCCCCTTCCCTCCTCACACATACCTCAACCATGACGCTGGTGCCATCAAAGATGAGTGGACTGATGAACACCCAGAAGATCTGAACACACGCATGGCATTCAAAATAGCGTGTTTCAGTTTCAGTCACCACGTCTCCAAGCTGTTACGTAACGCTACATAAGCCGGATTCATACCACAGTCCATAGATGCATGCAAGCATCATTCATTGCATGTCGAGCAATCATCATCGCGGGAGTCGCACCCCGGGTTGAGCCACTGATGCACACGCCAACAACTCAGACTGACCTGTCCACAACAAGATTGAACACAAGCAAAAACATTACTATTCATACTGTTGGTAGCAACAACGTTGTAAGCAAGCAAACGATCGCTCCACAGTCCACACCCTTAATACCCCTTGTCCCCCCTTCCTCCCACTCACGTCATAGAAGAAGCATGCAGGCAGCAGCACACATGCCACCCGTGCGCTGCTGAGCCTCAACGTGCGCATGACCAGCAGCATCAGGGCAATGCCGAGGAGGTCCTGGACAACCCAGGCACCCGGGGCGTTTCTGCATAACCGTTACAAAAAGCAGGGGCACGTGTCATCACATGGCCTTTTCAACAGGTGGGCCTGCGGTGCTGCTGCTCAACCAAGTCCTTTCCTGTCCTGCGGGGTTTGAAAAGATGTACATTCACTGCAGCACTGCCCACGTGACGAACCCCATCACCGCCATGTCAGTTCACAGTACAACACATGCCGCTGCGTTACACATGCCGCTGTCTGGCCACCCACCGCAGCACTGCCCACGTGACAGAAACCGCCACTGCCACAGGCCACGTGAGCACCCCCAGGGCGGGCACAGGCCCCATGCAGGGCAGGTCCCATGTGACGTCCTCCATGTGGGGTAGCATGGAGCCCAGGGCCCCCGCTAGAATAATGGTGAGGGCGTTGGAGGCGGCAAAGCAGAACAGGCCCAACTGCAGATACACATCAACAGGTGCATGCAAGGGCAAACAAAGTGGTTTGCTAGCTTGAAAGGGCACATGCTTGATGATCATCAATTTCTTGTCCGTCTACAGGAAGGGGGGGAGGGGACAAAGTGCATGGGCACCTGATGCTTTGCTCAGCTAACCAGCACCCTCGTCCAATACTTAACTTATTTGTGCCCGTTCCTGGCAAACTGATCAGGACAGGTTGCAGTCTGGGGCAAACTCCGACCAACCAAGGGGGCACAATGAGCGACCAACCAACTCCACTAACCAACCAACAAACAAAACCAAACGAACCATCCAACCAAACGAACCAACACTGCAAAGGCCACTCACCAGCAAATAGAACGCGTATTTGTTGAGGAAGAAGAACATGAGCAGCAGCATGGCAGAGGCCACCACCACGAAGCAGGCTGCCTGAGTGACGGTGATGTCCATGATTGCATCAGAAGTGGGCGGTTTGTGTGCGCTCACGGCCGCGCCCTCCCGCCGTGGTCCAGCGCTCACTGCCCGCTTCGCCTGCATCAGGGAAGGGATTATCTCTGGTAATACCATAGTATGGTAAAGCAACATGGACCAACTCGGTAAATCTCAGCAATTCAAGCCCAGACAACCTTGACATGCAACTTGTCCAGGCAAGACTGTGTATTCAAGGCAAGGACCCATCGCAACGTCAGTTTCCACGATTCTTCATCACCTCGCGCAAGAGTTGCAACAGCATAGGAGCCTAATTGTGAGGGGACCACTGCCAAGAATCTTAACACCAGCAAAGCGCGAAGTCCATTCTGATGATAAAGTCATTTGTGAAACATGATACACTATTGGTAGCCTATATAACAGCTTTACCTATATAACAGCTTTACCTGTACGTGGTCCGCTCCAGACCACCAGGACCCTCCTGCCACGGTGGCCACGGCAATGACCAGCAGCAGCAGCGAGCCAGCGTCCAAGGCTGACAGGCGCAGCATGTCCAAGGTTACTTTCAACGGGGTTGCGGGCAGAGTGGCTTGTAGCTGGGTGGTGAGGGCTAGGCCGGCGCGCTGGCTGAGGCTGATGCAGGGGATGGTGATGTTGGGCGCGGGGAAGGAGCTGTTGCCAGGGTCAGCACCCATGTTGACACACCCTGAATTCGCGACACAGCATTCTGGGGTTGTAGGCTGCAAGAGGTGTACAGGTTCTGTATTGAGCATTGATCCTGCGCCCTCAACGACCTGTGCGAAATGGCGGTCAACCAGTGCCTGACCCAGCCACTCAGCCTCTGCACCCTACTTGCAACTTGTTAATTACAACAGAGTGTACCACTGTCGTGTGTGCACCACGTGTTCTTAAAGCTCTCTTAGTCGGAGTGCAACTGGTGCTGCTTTCCCAACCAAAGCAGGTTTCCCCAACCAAAGAAGGTTTTCGGCCAAGCAGGTTACTGTGCAACCCTCCGGTGAGGCCTTGAAACCAGACTATCTATTACTTACTTGCTCATGTGCAACCATTGCATGGCAAGGAGTGCACGCACCTGCCTGGTGGTTGAACAGGAGCATGGCCGCCGCCCCTGCCCGCTGCACACTCAGGGCCTTGTCCATAAACGAGCAGTTGCCTCGCTCAACAAGCAGCACTGAGCCTGTGGGGAAGACACCTCAAGGTGCAGGTTGAGAGAATGCTACTTCCTTGCCTTGGGCACGCATGTGCTCATGGCTTGGTGCGGTTGGCTTGCAACAAGCAGCATCAATATTGTATGAATGGTGCACTTGGCTGTAGAAAAGAAGTCAGTTGGCTGCAGTGCTGCAGGTCACAATTTGTGCCTGCAAGGCAAGTGCTTGCGTGCAGCGAATCCTGACCTGCCTAGTCGACCAGGCACGGCCTTACACCTTGCAGATTTCTCCTGTCTGATTTGCTGAGGCTGTGTGGTTCTATTGGTTAGGCACTTTCTGTTCAAGAAGCGGAGAGATTGGAAGCGTCAACCTTGGAAGGTTCAACGCCTACATCCACACGCACAGCCACACTGCAAACAAAGGCTAGCTCTGATGCACATCATGTTAATGCTTAGCATTGGACTGAGAGACTGTGGCTGCACCTTGCAGTCCAAGGCCTTGCAGAGGAGCGCATGCATCCAACGGCTGTGCCAGCACCAAGGGCGAGGCTGAAACGTTCGCCAGGGGGCCAAACGACGCCAATGATCCAGCGTAAGTCTCGTCGTCTGATTCGGGGGCTGTAATCACTGTCAACTGAACGAATGGGCCGGAGCATGCATCCTGTGCGCTTGCATGCATGGCTGAACTTAGGGCCAACAACGCGACGAAAGCCCATCGGTGCGGCAGCACAGACCTCGGCGTGGCCATTCTTGGCTGGCTCACGCACGGTCTCTGGGGCGCCAGCACCGCAAGCGGCACGCTAGCCCTAAGGTTTTTGAATGGGCGTTTCTTCGGAGTCGTGTGGAAGTCACAGGCTAGCTGGCAGGCTGGTATCTGCTTCAGGACAAACTGACGGCAAACATCAAACATGCACTCTCTCCTTATAAGAGTCTTTAAATCACATAGAGCTGGATGGAATTGCTGCTCAAGCCAAGGGCAGTTTCTGGGATGTCCCCACTGGGCTGCGACAGAGCAGATTGGGTTTCCAACACTGCTTGTACTTGTCTGGGATGACCCTGAATCTTGTAACGCATGATACTGACAGCAAGGCCCCAAGTTGTCCATCCAACAAGCATCAGCACAACCTGCACTAAGTTGAACAAGCATCAGCATAACCTGCAAATAATGTCAAGCGCTAATGTCAAGAGCTGGTTACGACCAGATTCCTCGCCGCGATGATTGGAATTCGCCATCAACAGTTGACATTGTGAGAGTTGCCATTTCACTAGCTGACACTGACCTTAACCCTGACAATCTTTCAATTCATGCCATTTAAAATGCCTGGTAATAGTAAGGAAGGCCCAGAATGCGACATTATCCGTCAGAAAACAGGCCAAGAGCAGCCTTTTATACGCAAAATGCGTGGTCAAAATGGTCATGCAGGTGGCAGCATGTGATTCTGGCGTCGACCTTGCCATGTCTGGTACCGCAATGTCTGGTACTTGGATGGGACACCACGGACCACGAGGGTTCCCTTGTGGAAGCATTTAGTGTGTATATGCCCGCCTGTCAGGCTGCTCCGGTACTTGAAGAGCGAGAGCAGAACAGTGAGGACAGCGCATCAGATTCCAAAACCATGGCCGAAGGTTCGTTAAGCCTGGTCCAGTCACGTTCTGGGGGCAGCACGGTTAAAAGAGTGTCTAACCACCGAACAACCAAGTACTGAACACAGGATGCTGGTTCCGGGTTGCGGTCGACTCCCTTGTGCCGCAGCCGGGTGTCGCATTTGTGAAAGTATACTGCAGGCGCGTTCAAGCCTCCTTTGATTTGAGATTGAGGACCTTCAAGACCGAGAGCCCTTCTTGTTTCAGAACCCGTCTTACGCAAGAGCCCTTCTTGAGATCGACCGCGCACCTTGTGGTGGGTCTCCATGCGCGGTGCATGACAGTAGGATAGCAGGCCTAGGCTGCAGACTTGAAGAGTTGACAAGGCTGTGTATACCCAGTCTGCAGAGCTGACGCACCTGCTACTACCAGTTCTCCGCACTGAGCAAGTCAAGTCGCGCCAAGGCAGGCAGCTGACCAACTTTTGCCCCTGCACGCAGACCGGCCAAAAGTTTTGAATTCGAAAGGACACGTCACGAATCCAGGTCTGTCGGTGAGTCGCCGGATCCGGGTGGGCTTGCAACTGACGCCTCACCTGCAGTATGCTTTCGCCAATGCGCGCGGCTGCCGCCTATTGCTGCGGCACACGGGAGTCGACCGCAATCCGGAATCAGCAGCCTCTGGTCAGTGATTGGTTGACTTTGTGCTTGAACACTCCCTTGAACGTGCTGGCCCCAGAACTTGACTCGACGAGGCTGAAGGCACCTTCTCCTGTCATGGTTTCGGAAACTGAATTTCATGACCGCTCTCTTCAAGTGCCGGAGCGGCCTGGCAGGCATATATGAGGCGCACAATATGCCTTCACAAGCGAACCAAGCTTGTTGATGGTGTCCCACCCAACTACCAGACATGTGGTACCAGACATGGCAGGCCGACACCAGAGCCACTATGCTGACACCTGCAGGACCACTTGCGGTATGCATTTTGCGTTGAAGACTGCCTTGGACCTGTTGTCTGACGGATAATGTCGCATTTTGGGCCTTGCTCCATACTACCAGGCATCGATTCCTGGTTCTTTTTATTTACATATCAATTTTCCATGATTGATTTATTTAGATCTGAAATTAAAGGGGGCACCCCAGCCTCTTGCGCAAGAGAGGCCAGATTCCCCTTAACTGGGAGAAATTTTTGCAATTTGGTGTGCAACTGGTTGATGTTTGCGTTGGACGTGCTATTTGGTGTGCACTCCCTCCTTGTAATATCAAGGATAGTCCATGATGATCCTTGATATTACATGGTGTCTCAAAGCTGCATCTACGCAGCGCCATGCCTCTAATTGATCCCTTGCAGTGAGGCAGTGCAATGAGAGCACCGGCACATGTGCACCGCATGTGCAAGGTCAAGAGTTTGTCGGTGTCGAGTTCGTCAGTATCCAAAGTGCCTGCTTTTAAGGCAACGTCAAGTAATGCTGCAACACCCCAGGCTTGGCAAGACAAAAACAAAAACACTTGCCTTGCTGTGCTGGCCCGTCCAAACAACAAGGGAGACCCTGCTCCCTCAATAACTTGAAAGGGAGGACCACGCCTGCTGTTGTGCAAAAGGGCTTGGCTACCTGTCACACTCAGCCATACGCTTCCTCCCAATATGCATTCATGTCTGGAAGAAGCGTAGTACGGAGATGGCCGGACATACCCGTGCCATGTCAGTTTGCATGAATGGCTCTGTCTGCCGGCAGTGGCACGGCTGATGGAAGATGATGTAGGCGAACAAGTGCTGCTGTAGCTTAGGTGAAGCGAACGGTGGTCACATAGCCTGTCAACATATCCAGGATCTGCGAAGCACACATGCAGGGCATACAGGGCCTTACTCGCAGAAATGAAGAGCGACACTCATGAAACGGCCACATCATGCACAGTCTGATCTACATGGGTGGCATGCGTTACTCTTGGGGTGGTAATTGTGCCAACACAGTCGCTCGCTGTCTGGAATAGTGGCGTCATGCATGCACCAAACCCAAGGAAGGCTTTGCAAGCATGCAAACAGAAGGCGCACCTGGCCCTTCTTCGTCTTCACGCTAGCCTGAATCTGTTGAACAGTGCCATTGGTCTCGGTAGTGAGGCGCTGCATAGTGGCAGCTGCTCCTGTTGAACCCTGAAAGTCGCGATCATGAGCACATGGATGCTCAGCCGAGCATAACTTCAAGGCTATCTTACGCAACAGCACGCGCGCTGCTAGATTGCTGCTTTGGTGTGCCAGCTGCAATC
This sequence comes from Chloromonas sp. AAM2, assembly GCA_004335635.1. Taxonomy (NCBI): domain Eukaryota; kingdom Viridiplantae; phylum Chlorophyta; class Chlorophyceae; order Chlamydomonadales; family Chlamydomonadaceae; genus Chloromonas; species Chloromonas sp. AAM2. The sequence goes on from QAXH01005542.1 coordinate 10,251, forward strand.
CACTGTATCCCACCTCGGAAACCTTCTTCTGGTAGGCACCCTCTCGCTCGGCACGGTAAGCAGCAATCTCGCGGTCTGCCTCAGCTTTCGCTTGTCTCAATCGTTCTTGTTTGCCTGCAAGCAAGGTGTGGGGTGAAAGGTGTGGGGTGTCCACTGCTGCACTGATGAATCCTCCGTGAACGATGTTTCAGCGCGTAAGCTGCTGAAACTCGCACCTTTCCTGGCCTCGGACACGATACGCTGCGCCTCAGTCTCGGCTGCCTGCACATTGGCAGGCATTCCCGCATAGAAGTGCAAGCCCGGCCCTTATCAGAGCACTATGCTTTGCAAATCAAGATGCATAGTCTGCTGTTTGAGCACGCACCAAGAGCTTCTGGATGCCATCAGCACCTCCGGAGACCTGCATGGTGGCTCACTGCTTATTCCTTTCGGATTACAAGCCACCGCTTGGCCTGAGCAGCACTTGAAGGTGATCTGGACTGCAGCGCGTCCTGTCACGCATTCGCAAGGCCCCAACATCAAACTCGCAAACTGGGTCGCCGTTTTTGACAGTTGCTGTACCTGTTCAAAAGGAGCTGAGCATACCATCTGAAATCCCGCGACCACATCTACGCTACCGCATCGCTGCCATGAGTCCTGCCGGTTCTTCCAAACGCCGGCAATCTCTTTGACCATTTTGTGTTGTGTGATTGTGTTTTTGCTTTGTTGATGTTGTGTAGCTGGCCATCAATTAGGTCGGTGGCTGGAGCGGGTCAGTGACTCCTATAAGCCACGTTACCAGGTGTGCAATGTCACAGGCTTGGTTTACAATGTTGCAAAAGCTTGGCATTGGCCATTTACATACAAAATCGTTACACAGCTAACAGAGGGGAGGGTTTCCAGCCCGTCCAACCTACAAGTGAAGGAATTGCGACACACCTGGATAGTAATGGCGGTGGTCACCCCTCGAGGTACTAATTTCTGTCGGGACACCTGGAGGGACACCTGGGGGGACTCCAGCCAACATCTGGCGAGCGTGTCATGTGGCGGTGCGCAAGTTGTTGGGTGTCACATGCAGGCTCGCATGCAAAACTGCTGCTTGGCTAAAATGATGTATTGGACCCAAAGTGTCAGCTACTTGGCCATGCCCACGGTCCATGGCTTCCTGGACATATAATGAAAACCAGGTAACAAGAGCAGCACCATCCGTCAAAATGCAGTCCAAAAGTCTGCTGCACAAACGAATACGCCGGTGTGAACAGCACACCATCCGTCTAGCCCTGGACCTGGACTATGAACCTTTCATGCAAAGGACTGTCCGAGCACCACAAACGGGCAGCCTCCCTGGCACAAACTGCTGGTGCCTCTTGAATGGCAGTGCAGTCCACAACTGCTTGTCACCATTCAACTGGAATCTCCACCACCATGTTGGACAAGTCCACTCCTTCCAGTGCCTGCTTGAACGTGTCCATATCCAGACCACCCTTAATTCCAGCTGCAGGCCCTGCGAACAGACACAGACATCCACAGGCCACAACTTTCTGAAACGCACCGGCAGCTCATCAACAGCTGCAACGTTGCAAGTCAACACAGCTGCACACAGCTGCAAACCGTCATTATGCAAAAAGCCATAGGAGCTCTTAGGACTTGAGGACGCTGATCACGCCTGAGTCACACAGGTTGCTGTGCAGACTGCCTTGTGTCGCGTGTCAAACAAGTCAGCACGCACCTGCTTCCTCCATAGCGCGTAAAATGAGTTCATGGAGCTCCTCTTCACTCAGATGGCTGCCGGTCAACTGTCGGAGCATCACGGCCAAATCCTCGCGGCCTATCAAGCCTGCATTTCCGACAGCACCAGCCATGAGCCAACTTGAATGTGTTGCCTCGGGTAGGTCGCCCTGGCCTTGCACCCTTTATGTTGCATCCTTGCATTGCTCCATAGGACCTTCAGCCCTGACTCAGCTATGGCCTTTACAGTGTTCATGCTGTGACCTTGCCAGTTCCACTCGCAGTCTAGCCCCGCTGCAAATGTCTTCTGGGCATGGCATGAGCTAACTGCCACTTGCTCCGTCACCCCCGCCCAAATCAGGATACAAACCTAGAGCTAGAGCTCATACCTCGTTCTGAACCCTGTGTTCCTGTACCACAGCATGCAGCTGCATGATGCACATGTGGTTTCACCCAACATGATGCACATGTGGTTTCACCCAACATGATGCACATGTGGTTTCACCCAACATGATGCACATGTGGTTTCACCCAACATGATGCACATGTAACTTCACCCAACATAATGCACATGTGGTTGCACCCAGGCAGACCCACCATCGTCGTCAATGTCATACACTGCAAACATCGCCCCCAGCTTCATGTCACGAGATGCCTTGGCGCTGAAGGGAGCTAGCAGTCGCAGATAGTCCTTGAAGTTGACACTCTCAAACATGCGCACCATGCGCTGCATGGGAAAGGGGCGTGCAGGCATGTAAGACAAGCATATGGAGGACACGCACATATGCTGGCTGCATGGCCAGTATACGCAGGTGGATGGCCGGCACATGCAGGCTTCAAGGCCAGCACATGCTGATGTTATGGCCAGTGCACGCAGGTGCATGGCAGGCTGCAAGGCTTGTACATGCTGATGTTATGGCCAGTGCATGCAGGTGCACGGCAGGATGCAAGGCTGGACATGCTGATGTTATGGTCAGTGCATGCAGGTGCATGGCAGGCTGCAAGGCTTGTACATGCTGATGTTATGGCCAGTGCATGCAGGTGCACGGCAGGCTGCAAGGCTGGACATGCTGATGTTATGGTCAGTGCATGCAGGTGCATGGCAGGATGCAAGGCTTGTACATGCTGATGTTATGGCCAGTGCATGCAGGTGCATGGCAGGATGCAAGGCTGGACATGCTGATGTTATGGTCAGTGCATGCAGGTGCATGGCAGGATGCAAGGCCAGCACATGCTGATGTTATGGGCAGTGCATGCAGGTGCATGGCAGGATGCAAGGCCAGCACATGCTGATGTTATGGCCAGTGCATGCAGGTACATGGCCGGTACACTACTAAGTTCCTATCTGTTTGCTTTTCAATGATGATCTATCTGATTGTTCCATGTATAGCGCTCCTTCAAATTCAAAGCGTTCCTGGCACAAGCAGTGCTCTTGATGTAGTATACACATGGCGTTGTGCCATCCCACTGCACACCATCCTTCCTCCTTTTACCCTGCCCTTCAATGCACCTTACTCCTCCACCCTTCCCTTCCCATACGCTCTTTCTTCCACACCTGTGCTATTGGGTTGATGGAAAGTTCTGGTATGGACAAGAACTCATCGCCACTGATGTAGCCCTTCCTCCCTCGGTCCAAGGCCCGGAATCGCTTGTAAAGGCTCTCCACCTCTACCTGGTCAACTGCACAGGGCCACCGTACGTGCGAGGACATGGATTAAGTAAAGCGTTGTCCTGTTTGTGTCCCCTTCCGCTCTTACTCCTGATCAGCAGGCCTTTCCAAACTGAAGGCCATGTGGCAACAACGACAACATGGGACGACATGCATATCAGATGACAGGATACACGTGACTCCAATCCGCTTCAACGTCCTGCCGCCACAACTTGTGCGCAACAAATGATGAACAAGCTGCATGTGCGTCCTGCCGCCAGGTCATGCACGCCGGTCTTATGCACACTGGGACACATATCAGGGCATGCTATCTACGTTATTCTAACAGGGATGCCATGCACACCAGCACATCAACCCAAGCCTACCAACAACAGTACTAGCCCGAAATTCACTGGAAAGTGGGACCATCAACCAAACGCTTGTGCATGCACAACAGATGCCAAGTGTCAGGTTGCATGGCACTCTTCACATGCACACTGGAACAAGTCATGCAGGATTCCTCAGCGTCATGTGTTTGCCCTAAGACCGCGTCAGGGTAAGCACACGATGCTGTGCCATCAGAAATTATGAGGTACACCGTCTATGCATGACATGCGCAGGTTTTGCTTTCGGCAATGCCAGCTGCGGTTGTCATGTGCAGGGATCCATAGCGCTGATGCACAAGAACGCCTTGTCAACGTACAGCGGATATCAAACAGGGTGCACATAACACGATTGTGTCGGATCTGTCTGATTAAAAGGCTTGAGCAAGGTATTGTGGTCAGAAGCAACGCAAGTCTGTTTGAAGTGTGCACTGGGCGTCAGCCAGCGGAGCATGCACACCACAGGCATCAGGCCATGCGCTCCTCATTGCCCCTCCGACCCCTCCCCGCAAACATCGAATCGGACACTGAGAGTGCCAGCTCTACTTACAAACTCCACCCGAGGTTTGAACCAATTCCTCCATGTCCCATTGTGTGAAGTGGGACGTCGCCTGGAAAGTGAGCGGCACAGGGTGGGTCAGGCCTGGATGGAGATCTTCTCCAGCATCACGATTTGCACAGTCACTTCTGATACCTGCCCCATACCGCCTCCGTGCGCAGTGGTTGCGCAGGGTTTTGAGGTCAGGTCCTTTGTTGAGGCAGATGAGACAGACCGACGACAGTGCGTAGTTGAGGTGTATCTAGTGTGCCCCTATGACACTATTGAAACGGCGTTTGACAAACGTCAAGCAGTCCGACACCCGAAGAAACTGCGAACGTTCTTGACGAGCAAGCGTAACGCCCAATCGCGAACACTAAACTCTCTAAGTGTTGCACTTCCTGGTGGACGATATGGGTGCGGAGCATCTACTATGCGAATACACCTCTGGTTAGGGTTTGAGAACCAAGGTGGGGTGAACGTTACAGGGCCGTAACGTATGTGTGCCACGCAATGCCACATGCAGATGATGCATGGCTGTCTCTTCAGCAGCAACTGTCCAGCCGACTAGAACTGAAGGCCGAGCTGGAGCTAAGTGTGCTTCAGAACATTATCGGAAGGTGCTTATGAAAACGCTGTTGTTGTTATTGTTGTTTACATGTCCTTCAGTCCGGGGAGGACTGGTCAGCAGGGGCTGGGGGGAAGGAAAAAAGGCAAACCTTATGAGAATGTGCTTTAGAGCTACATTATAGCTTACTATAGCTCACAAGTCATCATGGCGTGTCTGAGCATGCTGGCCTTGAACATCGTACATGTTGCCCTACGTATGTGTGTTGATGCCCAGCATTCTCTGACCAGTGTTGCTGTAGATCACCCATCTGCAGATAGTGTTGCTGTAGATCACCGATCTGCTGTGTCGCAATCAGTTTGTTGCAAACAAAAAGCGGACGTGAACTGTACATTCTGTGCCATTGACTCTGTTGCTTTTAATGCTCGAGGCTCTTCATAACGGTTTTCTGCAGGTACGACCAACCTGCCCCACCGTGTTGCTTACCAAGGTGTTGTTGTCATTGTTGCTGTGGCATGTACGCAGCTGCGGTATGAGATTGAGAACCCCTTCACAAACCTTGACCCTGGTTACAACGCCAGGATCGACATTACAGCTGAGATCAACAGGCTGAAGCTCGTCATGAAGCTCCTTGAAGAGCATGAATTGGGCGGTTGGATGGACAGCGTGGATCATGAAAAAGTCCTGGGCTACCACACGGAGGCATTTTGCCTCACTCAGTACAACACCTGATCTGCAAACATGCGTTGATGACTGTGTGGCAGGGGAGACTTACAAGTTGTATGCTAGACTCAGTGCATGCAGCACAACCTTTGCTAAGGGACTTGAGCAGAACAGTCGTCTACCCTGCCGTGTGGCTATCCGATCTGACGTTATTCAAGCTGCTGCATGCTGTGTATGCATGGCAACATGCCTGCGCTAGGAGCAGGGCAAGCAGCACCGTCTTGCGTTTAGCGTTTGTTGGCGGGTTTAGCATTTACCCGGTCCATTTGACCGCCCTTCCACCGGCCATTACCAGTGGTAGTTCCTGGTACGAGATTAGGTACAATCATCCGGAGCCTGGCAGGCGGATTCTACCGGTCCTTGTACCGCCCAAAATTTCCGACGATGAGCAGATGCAGGCAGCCAGGTGAGGCACTCGCGTGGTGACCGGATTGGAGGGCTTCGGATGACAAAGCCATGGTCTGGTCAGACCAACTGCTAGCGTGACGTCTTGTGTACCGCTCAACGGATCGTGTGCCGCCGCTAGGGGCAGCCTGCAAAACCGGGACTTGACACTGCGAAATCCAGCGCAGCAGAATGGATTAAATCTTTTGGTCACATCTACATCAATTGACATACCATAACACATGCAAATGGCTTGCTTTTCAGAGAGAAGTCACAGCACGGTTGCGGGTGAGGACGCAACTGTCGGAACGTGATTGGCTTTTGAATTTATTAGGCGCTGACATTTTGCTGGCCATCTCGTGCCACGTTGTATTCCTTAGCATTGAGTGATAAATACCGCCTCCCTTCAACCGGAGCGCGTCAAGCCGCACACGCAAAATTTCGTGCACATGGGTGCGGATCTAATCCAGCAAGGATCTAGCCCATCTCGGACCCTTAAAGTACATGCGGTAGAAGGCACACAAGCTAGCGAAAACCTCGCTGCCAGTGTGGGTCATTCCTGCAGCGAGGCGCGCCGCTCTCAACCGGTCTTGACGGACATGCCGGATCCTTGGCTGAGGGATTTGTTGACAGCCGTGCACCGTCTTGGGCAACCATTCACTCCCTTGTTTCGGAGCTGCAGGTTGGTGCGCTGCGCATGCTAGCTGGTGGCGCAGCTCTCAGTACGCTGAAATCCACAGGCCTCAAGCCACCGGCCTTTCTAGGTCTATCCGCACAGCCATCCGCATGTATCATGCTGCAGCTACATGACGTGAGACGAAAGACATCTTGTCTGAGCATGGTTGCAGCTCGCCTTGGGCGCTGACGTCTTGCCACATGACGTGAAAGACATATCTCCGTGCTCCCATGCGTTTCTTTGCAGGACTATGCGGGACTCGGTGCTGTCCCACTGCCGGTTGAATCTGTGGCTTCGATGACAAGAGTGCAGCCGCACAGTCCCAGCTGCACCTGGCTTTCAAGTACTCTTCAAACATCCGACTGGTTGTGGGCGAGCAGCATTGTGTGTTTAATACCGCACCACTTGCGGATGGCCAATCCATGGGCACTATGCTCATGTCAGCAGCAGCAGCAGCGGCAGCGGCAGGAACAGCAACAATACCTGGCCATGGGTTGGGAGCCATCACATGCGTGCATCTACAGGTGAACTGCCTGGCATGTGCGTGCAAGCTTGCCATTGACAATCACCTGACGATGAGGCATGCTTGAGCAGACAAGGCATTTGGAAGCACGTAGAGTGCGAGCAAACTGCAATCAATACTGACTGTTCATCAGCGAGAGAAGCAGTACAGCCTACCCGGGGGCTTTTGCCTGGTGTGATAGCTCCCTATCAACTGATTTATCTGCACAGTGATGATACAGTCGTGCAGCTGGAACCTGCACAGTGATCATCGAGTCGTGCAGCTGAAACCATGTACCTTTGCTATGCTGTTTTGTCGATGCAGAGTCTTCTACTGGACGCAATCATGCCTTCATGGCTTTCCGACTGCTCCAACCTTGATACCCTTCACCTGTCCCACTGTTTGCTCGGCAACCAGCCACCCGCCATAACCCTCCCTACAGGCGGGCAGCTGACTGCATTGCATGTGCAAATGTTGCATGCACCGACAGAAGCGAACACTGTGCTGAGATGGCAACAGGCCTTCAGCTCGCTGCCGGGCCTCAGCAGGCTTGAGATATGGTTCATGAGTGGCGAACCCAGACGTTTCCTGCGATGCTGCTCAGTGCTGGGCTCACAGCTCAGCTACCTCAAGTTTGCTATGTGTTTACCACCACAACACCGACAGCTGCCAAAGCTGGCTGCCTGGTTCCCATGCCTGAGGGCGCTGCATGTGCCGGACATTGTGATGGGCGATCGATGCACAGCAGGGCTTCTTAACATGCGCAATCTGGAGCATCTGTGGTGCGCTGGGTTTCGACTTCAGCACAGCTACAGCCACCACACATGCACCTGGGACCACCTCAGCATTGAAGACTTTAGCGTAGACGATATCAGCCGTCTACCATTGGTAAGCATACCATCCATCCACTACACACAGAGAATTACCCCCAGCAGCGATCTAGACTCTACCATGGCGGTGATTGCAGCTGTCAGCACATGTGAGCTTCGCTGTGATTCAAACGACTTGATCATAGACAACAGGAGGAAAATGGGCGGAACTCCGTGTTTAGCAGCCATGCTAGCTGTCCTTGCCACCAGCACGCTTGGGACGCTGATCATCTCCTACGCGAGGCCCGTTACTTCTGATCTGCTCGCCGCAATGGCAAAGCACCTAGGCCACACCAATGTGGAGGTCGTGGAGTTCAGGAAATGCACATGGGCTGCAGATGCCTTGCCGCTGCTGCTGCCCAGCCTGCCAGATACTGTAAGCACACTGCATCTCGAGTGCAGTGAGGGGTGCGGAGTGACGGAGAAGGACATGACTCAGATGTGCGTGGGCGCATGCCGCCCCATCAAAATTGAGTTTGGTCGCATGGGCGAGTGGGAGGGCGAATGGTGGCAGGAGGGCTGGGAGCAGCGCATGAAGGTAAGCCGCATTGTTTCTGCTGTTTTGAACAGGTTTGCCTCAAGTTGTATGCTGTGTTCATGGGTAATGCAGGGAAAGAATACGACAACTACGTTAAGGTGCAGGATGATGTAAGCTGGAAACTTCCTTTCCTGTGTGATTGTGTGTGATTGATGTGCTTTTGTCTGCCGTCATTCAACAAGCCACTGGACTGTGGATGATGGCCCGCCTTGCCTGCTTTGATCCCTGCATTCGTTTTGCTTTCTTGTTCAGGGTAGGCCAGGGCGGTGCCCATCCCCATTCCGCGGCCTCTGACGGCTTCCCTGGTGTAAATGCATATATACTGTGGTTGACCCCCAGAGAGGCATGATTCGTGGTACTCTTGGACTGTGTGATCCTTGTAATGATTGATTGCGCTTGCAGCACATACCTTGTCAGTACACAGCACGTGCTCATGCAAAAAAACAATGTTGCTGACCTTTTTATAAGGAGGGAGTGTACACCAGATAGCACGTCCAACGCAACTATCAAGTATCTGACGTCATGAGAGCTTGAACTTGTAATCATGTTTACTTGCTTCCCTGCAGGCCGCCATGGCTGCAGCTGGCAACAGTTACGTGGAGTCGCTTGAAGCTGTTTCAGAAGAAGATGAAGGGGAGCTGGATGACGAGGAAGCAGAACAGGACTTGAATGACTCTGATGATGACGGCACACAGGATTGGGAGGCGGATGAGGAGGAGGGTGGGGAGTGGGACGATGGGGAAGAGGAGACGGAGGAGGCTGGGCAGGAGATGGTGTGAGAGAAGGGAGAGGGGCAGCATGGGAGGGAAGCACGATGACGCAGAGCTCTGGAACTTCCAAGCAACGTGCTGAACAAGCAACGTGCTTTGGCAAGGACAAGGGATACACCACTGTGCGCAGCGGATTCAGTACAAGCAGGCTGAGGGATTGGTGCAGGCTTATTGTGTCATGTGGCGGCTTTCCTGATGTATGCCCTGGTATGTAGTCTTGACCGTCAAGACAAGGGACGTACCAATGCGTGCAGCGGACTGAGCGCAAATTGCAAGAAGCTGGCTAGCAGGCAATGCACTCTCCTACATACATACACACCATGAAGCACGTCCAACGCAAACGGTGAGAGCCCTGCGGAGACAAACGTGAGACAGATAGACAGGTCATTGCGTTGGAAGACATGCACGAGTGAGCTGCGGCGACTGCGAAATGAGCGAAATGAGCTGCGAAATGAGCTGCGAAATGAGCGAAATGAGCTGCGAAATGAGCTGCGAAATGAGCTGGCAGAAATGGGCTGCGACGGCGCGAGCTATGCGACAACGCTATTGCGACCCGCAACTTACCGTTGCCCACTCCTGGAAGCGTACCGCCGGGCAAAGAGGAAGAAGCAGCGAAGGGACAGGGACATAAATACCACCAAAGTGACAGGTCACAGGGGAGCGTTACAGTGGTCACTCTGTTGGGCCCGCATCAATTTGACAGGCGTTGACAGGTGACAAGACAGGCGTTGACAGGTTACGTATGTCTGCTTCACTTGGTGAGCACGTCCTTGACATCTTACAAATCAATTCACAACATCGTAACACAGTCCACCTCGGATACAAGATGTACCATTCGCGGCTGATTGTCTGGGCAGGGCCGCATACCGGTGTGCCATCATTCAGAAAGGGCAGACGGACATAAATCAAATACACATAATAACTATTTTTTGTTATATGGCACTGGTATAAATACAATACGGTACTGTTTACTGCTTTTTGGGAGCGCAGCCAAGGAATAATCAACGAAGGGGCTACATGAGTGGCTGTTTCATTCACCTGAAATCTAGTTCTAACAACAGGCGAGCATATTGCATCAGCCTTGCTTCAGCGAGCTATAGCTGGGTGGATGGTAGCTGGAGCTGGGTGGTGCGACAGGCGAACTCTAATGTTGTGACCTGGTTTCAGCTCACACTCACACTCCCTGGCCTCTTCAGCACCCGCCATCGCCAATGGTCTGATCGGGATTACCCTCCGATCCCGCCTTTTAGGAGGAACACGCGCGGGCCGGTAAGAAGGCCTGCCACCCAGCTCGTCGCCTGCCTGGATTGCGGGCTTCCGTACCGGCGCAACCCAGCTCGTTTCTTGGCTGGCCGCACGTTCCAGGTGCGATGTCCACAAGTAGACAAGGTGTGCATTTGCAGTCAGCAGCTGTCTGAGCAGTGCACCTGTGACATTAGGCAAGGGCATGAATTGACATGTCTTTGGGAAGTCAAGCAACTGATGTGCCATACATCAGTGGGATCAGTGGGTGACTGGTGTCTGTGTATCAAGTATATGTCGGATATATGTTGCTCTACTTCAGGGGGGCTCACATGAGGGGAGGATTTCCAGCCCGTCCAACAAGTGAAGGGGATTGCGACACATCACATGCGTGACAATTCCATCTGTCCAACATCTGAACAGTTCCTAGGGTGGCGGCAGCCTGAGAGCAGGCCGGCCATCGTGCAGGTACACGAAGGGATGGTCATGGCTGATATGCCAAACTGTGGATGGCACAGGGTGGAAGACCACCGCAGCTGGCGACTACCGTGATAGCAGGAGGTGGCGCTAACCAGGGGCCGGTAACTGGCCAGCCCAGAGATACCGCCGCCCAAAAGTACGCCACGTCCAAGGCCGGCAGGCAGGCGGCTGAGTTCATACAGCAGGGCAGAGACTCGGGGCTGGGGGTTGTCTGTGATCCTGTCACAGAAGGAAGCTGGGTGCTGCAATGTGTGAAGAAGGGAGGATCAAAGGTTTGGCAGTTGCTGAACGCAAACAGGGAAGATCAGCATCAGCACCTGTTGCCAGGCCAGGATAAGGGAGAGGTACAATCTGCATTCTTCCTGTGGACGGCGTAAACTAATTGTCCCAGAGTTCTGTGTGTTGCCGAAGTCAGACTAATCCCATGCAGGTAGTCTTGCAGTACATATCCAACGATTGACAGACATGTCTTGTCAATTGCGAGTATCGCGTGTAAAAGGTTACCCAAGCGTGGGTGTCCCGGATGTGCCTGACATGCCAGTAATTACCCGGACGTGCTACATTTGCTCAAGCAGCCAGACCGACATGCATTTCAAATGCAGCCCATGCAGCAGGATGGTGTTTTGCACCTCGGCGCATGCGCTGGTAGTCTCTTCTTTGGTCTATATCTTGTGCTGTCCGAGACTGAGTCGGCCCAGGCAGTGTTTGCAGCGCAACCACTCAAGCACGAGCGCGAGCAGCGCAAGCAGATGCTGCGTTTGGACAGCCATGACAATATGGTAAGCCCAACGCAGCCAGAGGATGGATCGGACCTGTATGCCCAGCTGTTGGACACAGTTCAAACCAAGCCCGCCTTGTGCGTCAGCTTCTTTTCGGGTCATCCTTGCTGCAGGTGCTGCACTACAGCGTTCTGTCACGCCTGCGCCAAGGAGGACTCAGCACAGTTTTTGTTGCCGAGGTATTGCAGCGCAGCACGCGCAGCACATAAGCGGTTCATCAGATTCTTTTCACCGGCATTGAGCGCTCAGTGTCTGCATGCGTGTGTGCAAGAGGCGTACCAACCAATGTGCGGGAAGATCAGACCAAAGCCATCTGGCACGAAAGCTGCTCGGACAGGTGCTGGCTAGTTGTTTACATGCAGCCATGCACTTATCATGGATCACGTCAGCATGTGGAAGCAGACAATGCCATGCATGCAACTAAGTTGGTTCAGGTGCTTTGGGGCAAGTATTCCAACATAAGTAGTCAAAAGCAGCTTGTCCTGCTCAACTTTAAGCTGGAACAGCCCAACCAACGGCGACAGCTGCCGAGTCTTGAGTCGGCAGCAATGGCTCAAGGTACTCCCTTGGATTTTTTGGACTGACCAAGCCTCTTACACGGCTCCCTTGACGCCTGTCACCATCTCTGACAGCTGCCACAACGCTACCCCTAGGGCTGCATCATGTGACTGGACGGATGCCGCATCCAGATTGCAGTCCGCCAGGTACTCCCCACTGGGGGCCCAGCCTGGGGCCGCGGTGGCTGCCAGCAACTGCGGGTCAGTACAAGACGGAGGTTTTGTTGTGCTTTCATAGTGGGTTTTGTAACTGCAATTAATAGTGTACATTATAATAATCATACTGTGTCAGCAACTGCGGGCGAGTGGACGACAGGGGCTGTAGATAATAATTAAAGAAATCACAATCAAATAATGTGTAAAAACACGGCAAAAGTGTGTGTCAGCCAAGGCTGCAGTGTTGAGGTCAGGGGGGTGAGCAAATGGTGTTCGGACTACGCACACAGATACCTATTGAGCACACACTGAGGCTTGGGTTTACGTGGAGTGTGAGACCAGCGTGTGAGTATGCACAACGAAAAGTTTTGAGAATAGGCAGACCCCCACACGCAGATCATTTCTTTACCTGCGTGGCTGCACCCTGACGGATGTTTTTCTGAAACGGGTAAAACAACAGCGTCGCCACCACCCTGACCACTATGTTCATGTCCCTCTGGAGCCCAGTAGGAACGGCACCGGGGTGGAGGGAGTAAACAGCTAATGGAGCGTCCTGTAAAGAGCATGACACGGAAAAGTGTCAATTCTAAGATGAGATGCGAGAGTAAACGGTGATGTGGGTTCATAGCAACCGTAACAGTTGGGGTGTATCGTGATGCTGTTGCAGCACAAGGACACCAAGCAACCACGCGGGCGCAGACATGCCGAGTGATGACCTGACCCACACCCGATTGCATGCTATCCAGAGGAGGAGGCGACACATGCAGACAAAAGCGACCGGCCACAAACAAGTCTCCCTGAAGTTCAGTTCTCCCACGACTGAAGGCCATGCAACAGCAACAAGAACCACCACCAGCGACATGTTCTTACCACTTTTTGAAGTCGGAGCGCCAGCTCCCTGGCACACAGCAGGTTTGCCAGCTTGGACTGTCCGTACGCAGCCCATGCGTCATACATGCCGGTGTCATTCCATGTGTCCAGCCTGATTCCTTCGGGGTAGGGTATGTGGTGTGCAGAAGAAGAGAGGCAGACAATGCGACCCTCAATGCCGCTTGACCTGCAAAGGAAGACAAGAAACCGTCAATTGCTGATTGGATGTTGTGAAGGAAGAGCGTGTACACCAGTGTTCCAGAATTGGCGAGAATGCTAACTTGCTCTCATCCTACAGCGTTAACAACCGTCAGATGTACTTGCAACTTCTTGTGCTGACCAGATAAACTGACAGATACCCAAACTCACTTGGCTGTTGCAATGACGTGTGGGAGTAAGAGGTTGGTGAGTGCAAAATGTCCAAAGTGGTTGACGCCCAACTGACTCTCAAAACCGTCCTTGGTCTTCTGGAACGTGGGCACGGCCATGATTGCCTATGCATGCAGGGCAGGAAAAAGTCGGGCACCCCTGTTACACACGATCCATCAGAGTGCAGCAGCATTAGCATTAGCATTAGCATTAGCATTAGCATTAGCATTAGAAGATCAGGATATGCCTGAGCAGTGGGTTGTGCCTACACCGCACTTCCCGACGGCTAGAAGATGAAGACTGCCAACTGGCCCCAGCCATTTGGACACTCTGGTGTGCTGAAGGCTTACATGCTGAGAGAAGCATATCAGTATGCAATCTGTACTACCCTTGCAACCAGCAGCTGTGGTATGCGTCTTGATACCCCAAAGCTTTACGGACGTGAAGCAGCTTGTTTGAGAGTTGTTGATTTAGCTAGCCTGTTCTTTCACCAACCGCATTGTTGATGAGCATGTTCAGCGGTTTCTTGGTGGCGAGAAACGCCTCAGAAAACGCCTTGATGCTGGACAGGTCAGACAGATCCAAGGCCATCGGCAGCAGGAGGGCGGTGCCTGCATGTACGTTGCAATGAAGCATTCCTTGCATCATTGAAGCCCGTATGTTACCACTCATGAAGGTTCGAGTCGTGGGGCCTGATAACAATATCAACTTGGTTGTTAGCAACAACGCATCATTTATTAGGGTCCTTCTGATCTCATAAGGGTTGCCAGTGGCCGCGCCAGCAAGACTAGCTGGGCCAGCAAAAAGTTCTTACCCAAAACGAGGCTTTTGGCAATGGGCACTAACGCCTTTGAAGCGGCAGCGAGGCAACCGTCCTCTATCTACCTGGTAGCAACTTCTTCAGCTTGTCAACCGTTGCTTGAGCCTTTGCCTGGTTCCTGGCGGTGACAACCACCTCACACCCCTTGGATGCGAGGGCTCGTGCACTTTCAAAGCCTGAAGACAGCACATAACAGCTTCAATCAAACAATATGTTCAAGAATTACTGATCAACTGAGCACTGACTCATGTCCAGGTGCTTTTTTGCAAACTTCCTTGAGTTGGCCAAGCAAACAACGCAGGGTTATTACGACTGCATAAGTACTGAGGAGATTTGCGAGCATACAATGCGACAAGCGATTGGGTGCAGCGTACATCGGGCTGTGAGGCACTGAGGGCGACTACGCCGGACACTCACCCATGCCTGAGGCACAGCCTGTCACAATGGCCACCTTGCCTGCACCAGACCACTGGGCCAAGACTTGATCACTGTGAGTAACGTGGGCACACTTGAATTGAAATACCGTAGCCGCTCTGCTAGCTGAGAGCCAGACGGGGAACGGCATGTGCGACACCGAGCAAGCGGTCGGTCACTCACGACGTTGAGTGTCCTCCAAAACCACTCTTGCCGTTCAGTCGCAGCAAATACGGCATCAGCCCTGAGAAAATCGCCCCTACTCCTCCAGTCGTAATGTATTGCTTGCCATCATCTGAAAGCTTGATGGCGGGCACCGGCATCTGTCCGATGGAGTGATTTTACGGAAGGCTCAGGCCGAACTGTTATTCACGATTTCTCGTGCTCTGTAAGCGAAGTGCTTCTCACAATGTCGAAGATTTTAACTTCGTTGAAAATGGCAGGCGGTATTACGTTCGCCACCACGTGCGTTACGTGTTGTGTACGTATTATCATATCACTCCCGTCACTCCGGCCATCTTCCTGCCGGCTGCCTCAGAAACCGTGGCAGGTTTGGATTGTGCCTCTTCTGCCTGGCAGTGCCACGACTGCCAGTGGTGGCCTGAACAACTAGCCCGGCAAACCGGTAAGGCCTTACTTACACGTACACCCAGTCAGTCACGAATTGGTGCTGCGGATGCTTGCCAAGCTTAGCTTTGCGATGGCTGCCAGCTGCCAAGCCGCCGAGGAGGCTGCCGTTGTCCTAACAGTGTTTGCTGCGTATTGCAGTAGGAGCGTACCAACCAACGTGTGGCGCTGAAGATCAGCACCAAGCGCTGGCAAGGCTTGCTGATAATCAGCCTCAGACGCACATTCAGACCCCGGCATTTGCACGAGAACTGTACCGAATAAGCTGGATTATAGGTGCCAGTCTACTTGTCATGGAGCCGTCATGGAGCACGTCAGCATGTTACAGTCAACATGCCGGAAAAAAAAAAGTTTCTCAGCGGCTGATTCCGGTCGAGCAGGCCACATGCCTTTCTTGGCGGAACGCCAAGTCTTTCAGGTGCTGGCCTGCTGTTCCTGTCATGGAGCGAACAGCATGCAAGTCCCATGCAGTGGGCTAAGCTGCGTACCTACTTGCATTCACGTGCTCTTGGTCTCAGAGCTAAATGAGCTTTGACAAGCTCTGCTTCCGAGACACGGAATCAGCCAACATGACCTTGTAATTGCAGTTCATCGCACGTCAGCTCGCAGTTGCCTCAACTTGTTCCACCAACTGAGGTCCGTAACAAAATCACACCACCAACAATATTTCAGTTCTACAACAGTGCTACATGTGCGCGCTTGGCCTGTCCCTAGTCTGTTCCAAGTCGTCACAAGTTGTGAATTAGCCTGCCAGGTACCAGGCAACCTAGCAGGCCCACCTAACCCTGCGTCTAACCATCCTTCATCATAAGCAAGACAAGTCGTGGACTCGGCTCTACCTAGTAGTAGCCATCGTATTAGGTTCGTCTGACACCAAGCCTCAAGCTCTGTCATAAACACAGATACTAAGAGCCAGTCCATGGCACCGCCATCACCCCCTGGAATGCAGGCAGGTCACGTGCCCTGGCCACCCCGACCGGCTGTGGCGCCCCCATCTGCCCCTGCGCCGCGCC
>QAXH01005544.1:17490-36869 GCA_004335635.1 Chloromonas sp. AAM2
CCCCCCCCCCTGTGCGCGAGTTAGTGAGCCAGTATGTGCATGTATCTTATTCATTGTTTGCCAGCACATGGCCACCATTGCCAAGGAGGTTGACGAGGCTGAGGTTGAACATGAGGATGCGTGTATCCCTCACTCTTTAGCTGCTCTCCCTCACTCTTCCCCTGTCTGCTCTACACTCTTTCAGCCACCATTGCCAAGGAGGTTGATGAGCCAGAGGCAGAACAAGAGCAGGAGGAGGATGAGACCAAGGAGGTGGAGACGGCACTGGCAGAGGCTGCCAAGCCAAGGGCCAAGAAGGCAACCAACAAGGCAAAGACAGCAACAGCAGCACAGGTGTGTGTGGGGGGGAGGGGGTAAGGGGCAAATCTCAAGGTTGCCCTCTTTTGTCGCCCTTGTGCACGTCTTGGATTCACACTGTGCGTGCGGAGAACGAGTTTTGTTCTTGTCCACTGTGCGCTTGTGATGCGAACTTTTCTCTTGATTCTTGTCCGCTTCTTGACGGTTTCTGATCCGTTTCCAGGCTGTCACGTGGGACAGCCCCGTCCTGTCCAAGGACTCTCACGGTCGCACGCTGTACTCTGCCGCCAAGATTGGTGACGGCATCAAGGTGGCGCTTGGATCGGTTATCATGACCAAAGAGGAGGAGGTGGAAATGGATGAAGCAGAAGAGACAGGCAAGTGTAGTCCAAGAGGCAAATGTATCCAGAGATTGCAGCAGGGGGCGCATATGCACAGAGCATGGACGCTAGCAACGTACCCATGATGATGCATGAAGATCAGGATGACTATCACAGGTCACAGAATGGAATGATGGGTGATCCGAAGGACAGCTGATGATGCACGTATTCAAAAGGTCCGGGGTTGGCAGTTGAAGCAAGTGTGGGAAAGGCGGGGTTTTGCGGAAAGCGTGCCCAGGCTGTTTCATCCGCAGCACTACAGGTGCATGAAAAACCAGTTTTGTTCGAAATGTAAATTGTTTGTGTCTTCGGTGTTTTCTCCAGGCAAGGATGCGGCTGCAGTGCCGGGCGGTGCCGGTCCCCTGGGATTGGTCACGTGCCTGTACAAGGACAGCAAGGGAGCGAGCATGGTGCAGGTGGGTGGTTGGAAGTCGGTTGCCAGTCAGTTGGTGGACGTGCACACCCGGGTGTAGCCCAGGCATCAACTAAGAACTCCATGCAGTTCTTTTCTTTCGCATGTGCGTTTGGATACCATAACCAGTTTGAGACATCAGCAGCAAGTAGACCCCCAACAGGCGTCATAACCCTTGGAATAAGCACGGACCACAATTCACCCCGTCTGAGTTCTTCCAAGTAGCTGTTACCCACCACCGTACGCCTCTCTCTGCCGTATGGCTGACCACCCACCGTGTGCCCCCATGTCATGTTTATTGCGTTGTCGTCGTGTCATACTGCCGATCTTTCTTTGTGCGCTGCCTTGTGTGTCAGGTTCGTGTGCTGCTGCGCGGGTGTGAGACCGTGCTGGGCGATGTGGCCGGGGACTACGAGCTGTTCATCACTGAAGACACCGAGGTGTGTGCATGGGGGTGTGTGTGCCACAACACTGACAGGGCTGTAATCAGCTGCATGCGTGTTTTACTAGGGTGTGGCTTAGTAGGAGCTTTTGAGCACATGCGATTCTAGCCTCACGTGAGGCATAGCCTTGTCAATTTGCTGCATGCGCCCACCAGCTTTGCTTACCACTAGACTTAACAAGAACTTTGACCTTTGTCCTTTCAGGTGTATGGTCTGTCTGAGGTGGGCTCTGTGGTGGATGCCACCCACCTCAACCGGCCCTGGGACCGCACCCAGAGGCTGGAGAACTACACACAGGACGAGGCACGCAGGTAAGTGTGTGTGACAGGCGGTGTGTGACAGGCAGGCGGTGTGTGACAGGCAGGCAGGCGGTGTGTGACAGACAGGCAGGCGGTGTGTGACAGACAGGCAGGCGGTATGTGACAGACAGGCAGGCGGTGTGTGACAGACAGGCACGTGTGTGACAGAGCGTGTGTGTGAGGGTGTGTGGGGGGAAAGAGGGATGCACGTTTCAGAATGGACAGTCAACAAACTGTGGCACAAAGCTACATGTTTCTGCGAACAGGCAAATGCGTTATGTATGATCCATGGCGATTCACGTTCGGTCCCGTAGACCCGTCGCCCCTTTGCCCCGCACCCGCACACAGGGCGCGCAATGAGGCGCATCTGGCCACCGGGGAGCCGCTGGAGTACTTCTACCGCACTTGGTACCGCCCCCAACTGGGCATGTTCTGTGCCATCGCGCCTGACATGCTGTGCAAGGAGGGGAAGTTCATCGAGGTGAGGAATGCCAGGGGGGGGGCGGGCGGATGAGGGGGGGGCGACACAGATCCTAGACACAGGAATGCTGAGCAAGGAGGGGGCACAACTGGGAACTATGGTAAGGAAAACAGGGAAGGGAGGGAGGGGTGAAAGACAGGGTAAATCAGGAAATTAGACTGATGGTTGATAGACAGCACGGGGCGGGCGACCAACGTGCACAGACCAGCTGCTGTCTGCAGATCCGCTCCTCCTTAACCTTTGTCTCAGCTACGTGTTGCCCAGAGTGATCGGCTGCGCTCATGTTGGTGGTGCTTTGCTGATGATGTCTTTTACAGGACCTCTCCGAGCCCATAGGCCTGGGTCTGTTGCCCAAGGATGTTACAAATGAATGATGTCACACGTTTCTAATGCTGTTACGATGTCACGTATTGTGCAGGACCCCTCTGAGCCCATAGCCCTGGGTCTGTTGCCCAAGGATGAGGGCTTCATCAAGGATGGGGTGGAGTACCGAGTGGGAGACGTCATGTACCTACACCCCGAGGTGACGACAGCACGAGGGTAGTGAGAAAGACAGGGAGACTGGTTGCTAAATGATTCGCCATGCAACCAGACCTTGAACGCATGGATTCATACTGGCGTGTGGGCAAACCCCGGATGTGTGCGCTATCTGCGTCATGGGCGCATCATCACCCAAACCACAAATTGGCACCCTGTGAACCAGCGTGGAATATGCTGTCTCTGAGGATTGCTGTGGTCTCAGTTGACATGGCATGTACTGGCAACGGTAGTGTCGCCTTGCTCTTGCTGCAGACGTTCAGCCTGGTTCAGCCTGACAAGAAGGCTACGAGCAAGAAGCCTGCCGCTAAGAAAACGGACAAGAAAACGGACAAGAAAACCGCAGACAGTGGTGATGAGTTTAACGCTGATGATGCAAGCAGCGGAGAAGAGGAGGTTGAGGCGGTTAAGCCCAAGGCAGCTGTGAAGAAGCCGAGTGGCAAGGGAGCTAAGGCTTCAGCCAAGGCAGCTGAAAAGGTGTGTGTGCAAGTTGTCGTCATGCCAAATCCAAAGCCACTTATTGCCAAATGTTTGCACGTCATGATCCATGTGCGTTACCACCATCATCATAAACATAAACATGAACATAAACATCTGCCCAAAGCATTGTTTGATCAGCACATTGTTTTATCAGCACATCTGCCCAACATATCAGCACATTTGCCCAAAGCATTGTTTTGATCACCATAGCGATACCAAGCCATCAACTAGCAATGCTGTTGACGCTAGGGCAGACACATGAAGAAGAACGAACAAGTGTGGGAGTGAGTGTCACGTATGTTTGCGTGTATAGAGTGATGATGCCATGGAGGTGGATGGAGAGGCCCAGGCCGACACCGGCAAGGCGGCCAAGAAACAGCCGGCGGCAGCTGCCAAGAAGCCACGTGGCAAGGGCGCCAAGGCTGTAGCAGCTGCTGCTGAGGCAGCTGAGAAGCAGGTGGATGAAGCTGAGGAGAAAGAGGTGGTGGCGGATGACGAAGACCCAGAGGTGAGAGTGGTTAGGATGGTAGGATGGTAGAATGTTGGGATGGTTAGGGGGTAAGGAAGATGAGTAGTGAGGTAGGGTGGTGAGTAGTAGGGTAGGATGCTAGGAGGGTTAGGATGGTTGGATGGTGAGCATAGTTAGGATGTGTGTTGTGCTGTGTGCGATTCGTGTGGCATCAAATGGTGTGGCGTCTCATGTGTGTGACATGTGTGATGGTATGGTGTCCGGTGTGGCATGCGTTACATGAGGTGTGTGGCCTGCCCACGCCTTGCCTGTGTAACGCGATCTGCAGCTGCCTGAGTATCTGAACGCCAACCGACGCCACAAGGGCTCGAACCAGGGCCTGAAGGCCTTCTGCCTGGCGCAGCTGGTGGCAGTGCACACCTCCAAGGCAAAGGTGCGAGGGGCTGGGGTGGCACGGCTGTAACATATCGCAGCCTAACGCAACATGCCAGGGCTTGACGGCCTCCACTTAGCCCTTGATTGGTTAATGTGAACATACAGGCAGCGTGAAAAGAAGATGATTTACCTGCCTGTATGTTCACATCAACCAACAAAGTCAACTTTCCTCCTGTTGTTTTCAGGAGCCGCGTCAAGTGTTGGTGCGCCGGTTCTATCGGCCCGAGGACGTGTCCAGGGACCTGGTCTACGAGTCAGGATGGTGAGATGAGCCAGGGTTACTTGTCACTCACATCTAGCTGCACTTGCCTTGGTGTCTTGTTCAAGAACGCCTTTTCATTGTCCAAGAGGTATGTCTGCAAAATCGCATGTCATGCGCTGATTTCCAGTACTCATATTCGCTCACCAAGGTGTTGGCAGTGCCAGGACGGTCCCCAATGTACGGTGCCCACGACCAGAAAACTGTGCCAGACCACAATAATGACAGGTGCCCACAACCAGAAGACTGTGCCAGACCAGAGGAACAGGAGTTGGACTGAGGTGGACAGAGAACATTTCGATCAAAAGATATGCTCCTGAGAACAGTAGTAAGACTGTTCTTGGTGCGTTGCCTTCCTTATGCAGGTGGGATGTGTACGCCGGGCCTCTGCCCGATCCCTCCTCCCCCCCTGCCTCCCTACTGGTCGATGTGGACATGGTCGTGAGCAAGGCAGCCGTGCGTTTGGCAACCGCTAAGGGCAAGCTGGGAGGTAAGAAGAGGGAGGTAGCATGCAAGGACTAGGTGGCAGTCGGACAAGAAGGTTAATACGCACAATACACACAATACACACACTAAACTGTGAAGTGAATAGGTGCTGGTGACAGCGAGTAAGTGGTGGGGCCTGGGCCTTGACCTGGCATGTGTGCCGTTTGCCATTGGAAGCGCGTTTCCTCCCATTGCGTTTATTCCCACTGTGTTTTAATTGCGTATGTGTATACTCAGCACGCCATTTGCCTCCTTCCCTGGCTGCAGACATTGGCACGGCGCTGGACACGTTTTGTGTGGTGGGCAGTCACGACCCCACCAAGCCAAGCACCGCCTCAGCACCGCCGACCGACCTGTCGGTCAAGGCTAGCAAGCCCGGTGAGGGAGTGACTAATACCTAATCCAGCACTTTCCACAACCACATGAACATCTGGCGTTATAATGATCATGTCAGGTTGAACAAACCCAGACGTGACAGGTGTGACGTGACTGTTGTTATGGCTGAAAGATTAGGGAGTGTGCGTTCTCCGCTTTATTAGACAATGCAGGCTCCGGTATTAGAGCACCACTGCTGAGTATCCATCTCGCTGCCTTACGATTGCCGTCTCAAAGCAGACATCGCTTTCATATGCAGGTCACAGGCAGTGGTGAGCCCCGTGTATACCTGTCATCATCATCATTACATAGCTTCTCATGGTTCAACCCACGGCCTCAGCAGGCACTCAGCAGCAGCCAACATCCCCATCCTAAGCAAAGCATGGGCATGGTGCCCCCAAAAAACATGCACATGCAAGGTTCAGGATCCTCCGGAAGGTCTGTTTCTGAGCCAGAAAAGGGAAAAGCGGTTGCTGGGTTGGCAAAGTACACCTGTGTTTTTACACTTGAATAAAAACTGGTGTGGATGCAGGCTCCAGCAGCAAGCCTCAGGTGGTTGTGACCACCGTGCCCCGCACCGAGGACGACTGCAGTGATGACGACAGTGACGATGAGGAGGACGGCCAGCAGGTCAGGAGTGCAGTGGCCATGAAGTCACTGGACATCTTCGCAGGATGTGGCGGACTCAGCGAGGGAATGCACCAGGTGTGTGTGTGTGTGTGTGTGTGTGTGCCATCATTTTCATTACATAGCTTCTCATGGTTCAACCCACGGTACAGCTGGACCAACCAGCTAGGCGCTCAGCAGCAGCCAACATTCCCATCCTAAGCAAAGCTGTGTGTGTGTGTGTGTGTGTGTGTGTGTGTGTGTGTGTGTGTGTGTGTGTTGGAAGGCAGGGTGTGACGTGTCGGAAATAGAGTATTGTTTCCCTGGCTCCCTTTTTCTAGTCTTTGGCCTTGACTTTTGCGGCCCCGTCCTGTTTTTCTTTGGGTTGGCCTGCCTTGCCTGCTCTGTTCCTTGCTTTCGTTTTGCTTTCTTGCTCAGGGTAGGCCAGGGCGGTGCCCATCCCGTTCCGTGTCCTCTGACGGCTTCCCTGGTGTAAATACATATATAGTATTGTTTCATTGACTTCCAACAGCGCTTTGATCTGGCTTGAATGTAATGAGCCCAATCTGGAGGTTTTGTTCCAACTGAACCAGAGTGAGAACCAAGTGTATGTGTGTCCGTGCATGCACATGCCCCATGTCGTGCACACCTGCATGTGCCATCTACATGTGTGCGTGTGCAGGCTGGTGTAGCCGTGGCCAAATGGGCCATAGAGTATGAGCCAGTGGCAGCCGACGCCTTCAAGCTGAACAACCCGGACTGTGAGGTGTTCGCTAACAACTGCAACGTGCTGCTACAGGTAATGATGGTGTGGGGGTGTGATAGAGGCAGGAAAACTGCGAATGAAGCAAAGGACGGACAGGAGGTCATACAGGTGGCGTTGTCACACTTATCATTACATGGTCTCTTGCATACCGCCTGATGCAATGTTTTATGTATCATGCAATTCCCCTGCCCACAATTCCAAACCTCCCTTTTCCTTGCCCAGGCTGCCATGATCAAGGCGGGCCTAGCCTCGGACTGTGATGCATGCGATGACTGCATGGAGGCGTGT
The DNA here is from genome assembly GCA_004335635.1 of Chloromonas sp. AAM2. NCBI lineage: Eukaryota > Viridiplantae > Chlorophyta > Chlorophyceae > Chlamydomonadales > Chlamydomonadaceae > Chloromonas > Chloromonas sp. AAM2. Next base: position 24,504 of record QAXH01005544.1, read on the forward strand.
GGCAAGCTGAGCGACGAGTACGTGGCTAGGCTGCCCACGCCTGGGGAGGTCGAGTTCATCATGGGTGGGCCACCGTGCCAGGTGGGTAGGGATGATCAGCCGGGACAACTCACTCAGATTGTTACAGCTGCAGCACCGTAGGCCCACCTGCATCTGCTACGGAGCATTACGATGTTAGCGAGAAGGAAATGTTTTATATACTGCTAGCCACACTCTTGTGCACGACCAAGGTTCGTGCATGCTCCAGTACAATTCTGGGACCTTTGTAACCTTCAAACGCTTGTGTAATCTCACTCTCTATTTATCCGTTTCTGCACGTTTCCCCCCTCACTCCCAGGGTTACTCCGGCATGAACCGGTTCAACAAGGGCAACTGGTCCATGGTGCAGAACTCCATGGTCATGGCGTACCTCAGCTATGCAGACTTCTACAGGCCCAGGTAAGCCTAAGGGAAATTGATGGTGGCTTGTTCAATGACACGCGGTATGCCGCCCTATGTACTTACACACTCTGTGGCAAAGGGGCCAAACAGGTAAGGGAACGGAACGGGCACGGCTACGAGCAGTGAGTGCTGTACGCTGGAAGTGTGGCAGTGAGTGCCTTTAGAAGTGAGGTGTGATAGTGTTGCCTAACCCAGTCTAACACCATGCTGAGTTGACACCGTGCATCAACGTGCTCCTTCACATGCAATGTGCTCCTTCACATGCAATGTGCTCCTTCACATGCAACGTGCTTCTTCACATGCAATGTGCTCCTTCACATGCAATGGGTTTCACATGCAATGGGTTTCACATGCAATGTGCTCCTTCACATGCAATGGGTTTCACATGCAATGTGCTCCATCACATGCAATGTGCTCCTTCACATGCAAGGTGCTCTTTCACATGCAATGGGTTTCACATGCAATGTGCTCCATCACATGCAACACATGCAATGGGCTCCATCACATGCAACGTGCTCCTTCACATGCAAGCGTGGTGATGGCTGGCCAAGTGCGTTCGTGTTCCCTTGTTCATGTCTTCAGGTACTTTCTGTTGGAGAACGTGCGCAACTTCGTGAGCCACAACAAGAGCTTCACCTTCCGCCTGACAGTCAGGACCCTCGTGGAGATGGGATACCAGGTGGGAAGACCAGCAGGCAAACCCTGCTCTTATTCCGCCTGACAGTCAGGACCCTGGTGGAGATGGGATACCAGGTGGGAAGACCAGCAGGCAAACCCTGCTCTTATCCCGCCTGACAGTCAGGACCCTGGTGGAGATGGGATACCAGGTGGGAAGACCATCAGGCAAACCCTGCTCTTATCCCGCTATTCTTTGCACTAATAGTAGTCTCACTAGAAATAGCCAAACCCTGGCCAGGGCACTGCTGGAGATGCGATACAAACTGAGCCGGGAAGGGGGCCAACTGGACAGGAGATGGATTAAACCTGCAAGCAACGCCAGTCAAGACCTTGAACACAGCGCATGATTGAGCATGTCAGGACAAGGACGGCGGCTAAGTTTGCTGGTTGATGGTAGCAGCATACATATGAAAAAGCCCTGTCACCTTTGCGCATACAGACCTCATGTGTGATCCCTCCACATGCGCACAGGTCCGCTTTGGTGTGCTCAACGCGGGTAACTACGGCGTGCCCCAAGCCCGCAAGCGGACCATCATCTGGGCGGCGGCACCCGATGAGACCCTGCCCGCATGGCCTAAGCCCAGGTGAGACTGGCTAAAGATGTGTCGGCATCTCGGCATTTTGATTTAGATATCTAGGATCATCACACCTTGAGATTAGCTGCCAAGACTGGCTGTGCAAAATGCAAATCACGAGCATTTGAGGAGAGGGCAAAAAAGTTGGGTTGGGCTGCTTTCACTCTCACGTCTGCACATGCGTGTTCTCATTCTCATTCTCCCTTTCCGTTTCTGCTGTTTGCAGGCACGTGTTCCACTCCCCCCAGCTGACCATCAACCTCCCTGGTGGGGTTGCCTACACTGCCGTGCCCTCCCAGCCCGGTGGCGGAGCGCCCCTCCGGGCGGTGACGGTCAGGGATGCGATCACGGACCTGCCGGTCATTGAAAACGGACACGACAAGTGAGTCACGTGGAGCGAGTTTGCCAGTGCAAGTGCCCAGCAGATGAGTGCGGCAACACGAGCTGTCAAGTCAAGTAACAGCGAATGCCTGGGGAAGGCAGTGCATGCGAGTCTTTTGTGTCAGCTGCCAGAGTTATGCACATGAAAGTTATGCGCGTAATAGATAGGCTAGTTTTCAACGACCTGGCATGCGTTGCGTGCCTTCTTGCTTCTTGCGTGCTTGTTTACGTGTATATCTTGCCACGTGCTTATTGCCACGTGCTTATTGCCACGTGCTTCTTGTCACGTGCTTCTTGCCACATCTTGTCACATGGTTGTTGTCACGTGCTTATTGCCACGTGCTTATTGCCACGTCTTGTCACGTGCTTATTGCCACATCTTGTCACGTGCTTCATGTCACGTGCTTATTACCGCATCTGCTTTGTGCCGCATGTTTCAGGGCTGAGGTGCCTTACACCCAGGAGGCCAAGAGCGCCTTCCAGAAGCACATTCGCAACGGCGCCGCGGTGCTGCGAGACCACGTCTGCAAGGAAATGAACGACCTCAACCTCGAGAGATGCCGGTGAGTGAGAGAGAGAAAGAGAGAGGGATTGTGTGAGGTGAAAGAGGGATGAGAGTATGAAGATAAAGGGAGAGGCAAGCACTGTTTGAGTAATACGAGCAGTGTTCAGATTTAGTGGCGCTCTAGCTCTGGTCAAACAGGCAGAACTGGGCATGCACCTTGAGTGGAGCAGGGAACAGAAATTGACAGGCAAAGCACGACTGAAGGCGTATTGTCGGCAATGCGCTCCGGACAAGCCAGAGTCTGTGTTTTTACGTGCACGTGCGTGCTGTTTGCCACCTGACCTTGGCAAGCCACTTCCTCAACCTATCCTTGATTGGCCGTCTGTGTATGAGCGTGTGTGTGTGCATGTGCATGTGGTTGCAGGTGCATTCCCAAGAACAAGCCGGGTGCTGACTGGCGCGAGCTGCTGGCGATCGTGGCGAAGGACCCGTCCAGGGAACTGTTCAATGTGAGCCAGGGCAGCACACACACACACACACACACACACACACATAAACACACAAACGCACAACCCCTAGGGTGTACCACAGCTCCTGACTTGCTCCCATGCTATACATTGTATTATATTCATCCACTGCACACCCTTGAGTTTACCAATGCCTGGCCCTGTGCCCTTGTCTCACCGCAGGGCCAGCCCCTGGTGCCCTGGTGCCTGCCCAACACGGCTGACCGGCACAACGGTTGGCGGGGCCTGTTCGGGCGCCTGGACCCGAGCGGACACTTCCCCACCTCGACCACTGACCCACAGCCAATGGGCAAGGTAAGAGGCAGGGGTGGCGGGAGTGGTACTGACAACGAGATTGCAACCATGCACTTTCTGGAGGGAATACAGCAGGGAATTCAGCACTGTTGAGTTAATCACCCTCTGTGTGAGTGAGACAGGGACTTAAACGGAACCTGGTAGGAGGCAGGGGATGGCTTGTCCCCTGGCTGCAGTCAGAAAGGCAACACAGGCAACACAGGCTGAAGGGCAGGCAGGCAGAAGCAAAAGGAACCGCACTTGCCGAAGGCTACTTCCCGTCTGTTGCCTGCTTCTCTTGCCTGCCTCTCCAAGCACGGTTCTCACACTCTCACTCTTCCTCATCACACGTTTCTGATCCTGTGCGCAGGTGGGTCAGGTGTTCCATCCCACCCAGGACCGCATCGTGTCGGTCAGGGAGTGCGCCCGGTCGCAGGGCTTCCCCGACACCTTCATGTTCGCAGGCAACGTACACAACAAGCACAGACAGGTGAGACAAGTGGTGGGATGAGGCACCGGTGGTGGGAGGGAGCGGAGCGTGCCTGTGGTGCGTGGCTGATGGTTGATGCACACATGATTGAGGGTGGTGCAGTTGAATCAGGTGACAACAAGCTTATGGATGACCTGTTGGCGCAGGCAGATTCAAATACATCATTCTATGCACGCCTCGTTCTTTAGGTATGTATGTATAATGATTACATCAAGTAGACACTCAGGTTTAGGTAGGCACTGTGTCACACAGAATGTTATGACAGCCTGCCTGTCGGTCTGTGCAGTTTCATCAACAGTCATTGCAATTTCATCAACCTCATTTTGTCCCTTGCCCTGCAGGTTGGCAATGCCGTGCCGCCCCCCCTGGCCCATGCGCTGGGCTCGCAGCTGAGGCTCATGCTTGAGGCCAAGCGCAAGGCCGCGCTGCAGCGGGCAATGGCAGCGCAGATGATGTAGGGGTCTTGGATAGTACAGGGTTTCAAGTGCACAGGCAGTGGTAGCACAACCCCGTCAATGGAAGCAATGGCTGGTTGTAGGAGGCGTGGGTAGAGTACGCACGAATGTGGGGAGCCCCATGAAGGGAGTCAATGGCAGCACAGCTGTAGGCAGACAACCATGATGGCGGCACAGATGGAACTGGTGATTGAGGGGCGCTGGTATGCACACCCATGACCAGGAGTATTACGCACCAGCGTGGCCCTAACTTGGTGATCCCCAGAAATACAAGGAGGTTACGATAGTTCCCATGTCTGTTATGATACGTGTTGAGAAGTAGCGGCAAAATTTGATGCTTACGATGCATGTCAACAAGTAAAGGTTGTCATGTTTGCCACCCACCTTGGCCATGTTGGCGGTAGATGGGCTTGTCTCCTGGTCGCCAGTAGCCCAGTGTGCAGGCCTAATGTTCTAGACAGGCACACGCACACGACTGTGTTAGTTGGCATACCCAGTAGGTTAGTGCTAGAGTAGCAGGGCAGCTTACAGTCAACATCGAGCGAGCAGTCAGGTTTTACTATGAAGAGGAGACAGGAAACCATCGATTGAACTAGAGTCCTTTGTTATGGCCCAGCCCCTGTGGCCCACACTGCGTGGTTCGAGCGCTTGTGCTTCAGCTGTCTATGTGTGTCTATGTTACATCTCATGTCTTCAAAGCGTGTGTGTAAAGGCTTTGTAACGTCAAGTCCGCTTCAAGTGCAAAAGGCGTGTGAGAACAGGACTGTGGAAAGAGAATTGACGCCAACCGCCAAGCATAACATCGCATGAAGTGAGTCAGTAAGATGCATGTCTCGTCCATCCCCCTATAGGCTGTCACCCGGCTTTCACTGTGCACATGTGCGTCTGTTTGGCATGGCATACGGTTCAGTAAGGTTAGCTTGCCAGCAGCACAGGCTTTGATGCCACAGGCAGGGAGTTTGGCCACTCCCAGCTCATGCAGGTACTTCAGTGGCACATTTGCCAAACAGCATACACAATGTTGGAGGACGGCTCATGGCTCGTGTTCTTATCAGAGTTCGAAGAGCCTGTTGAGGTTGGGGGCCGGGAAGCTATCCTCATCCCAGCCAACCCCGGCAACTAAGCCTGAGCAGTAACTGCTGCTTTGCATCTATACTGCATGGAGAGAGTCCGCCAGGCTGCACCGATTGCGGGCGCAATGCAAGAGACTAGGTTGGATATCGTCCTGGCAGGAGAGTTGTGGAGTAGTCCTGGCCACCACAGCTTGTACTTATTCACAGCAAGGAGAGCAGTTCCGGGCCGGTGTTGACCACCCCTGCTCCACCTTGTGCGATCATGGTGCAACAGTATCCAATCAGGCAACAGTAAGCAAGTGCTGGCTTGCAAGTGATGGGCCATAGATGGGCTGGCAACCCGAGTTCAAGAACACCGGAGCACATTCACAAAGCAGGGGGAAAGCGGGCGGGAACACGAACAAAAAAAAAAGAGGGGGTGGGTAACACGACCCTATCAAAAACAATGGCTTCGGCCCTTACAATCCGGAATCACATGAAAGGGGCTCGATTGGCATTTCTCGTCAAGGCCCACTCCTAGACAAGTTGGTTGCATACCGTAATGTTCAGCAAATTCCAAAATCAGCTTCGTTAAAACCCTTAAAGTCTGACCTTGAAATTTCAAGAAATACCTGAGGTTCGTAAAACTGAAATTCTCAAAGGTGGTATAAAACCAGGTTCGTAAAATTGTTGAGTCAGAAGCAGTCCCTGCCTTGCAGATCAAGCTCTAGGTGTCAGTTACAGGCAAACCCTGTAGTAATATTGCACACCAGTGCCGAAACCAGTGCTGGATGGCTCAGTATCAATTGTCTCCAAAGCCGCTCCAACTGCAAAAATGTGCAAAACACCTGAGGTTCGTAATTTGTTTCTGAACATCAGGTTCCGAAATTCGCTGAACAATACGGTAGCTGACATTTGCTTACCTGAAATGTTGGACCTGTGGAGCTGACATACCTGACATACATTTACAGGAAACCTGGAATTTGCGGGTCACCAAACGACCCCTAACCGACCCATAAAGTTCATATTCATATCCTAACCGCCACCAATGCACCATGCAAGGTGTCGCGGTAGTTCACTTCCAAGATGTGCAAGCACATCCCGAATAGACATGCCCCCCTGTCCCAAAAAAGGCAGCAAGGGGGTGCGACCGGACCGACATAGAAGCAACACCATGGTTCTCAACTTTGAACCGGAAATTAACCAGTGTGGGGAAGGTCTGCGAAGGTTCACCCTTCTAGCTTCAACTGGTTATATACACCTCTCTGGAGAGAGAGACGTACTACAGTGGCTCCATCCAAAGAACTAGGACAGCCACCATAGGCAGTGTGGCTGGCTGTGCACCCTGCAGTGTGTAAGGCCGCTGTGCCGAACCGACAACTAATAATATCCAGTTAATAAGCGAGAAGTCCACCACCTGTTCACATGCCCCATTTTTCAACGCAGGCATGTGAGCAGGACGTCTTGCTTGTATTGCCTGCATCCAGCTCCCACAACGTTGCAGGTGCTGTGGATGAGGTGGATACCTGGACGAGGACCACGAGGAGCGGCGTTCCTCTCTGTTCTCATCGGAGTATGAGTATTTAACGGACCCATCACCAGCCACACTAGTCACACCACCACCAGCTGCAGCCAGCAGCAGTGCCACCTGCTTGCCATCACAGACGCTGAGTTCCACGGCAGTAGAGTCCAGCATGGCATCCCACCAGCACATCAGTAGCAACAGCAGCAGCCCATCCTCCATTTCACATTTCCTTACAAGCGCAAACTCCATGCTCCATGCTCGTCCCACCTTCCATGCCCTGACCATGCCACCCAGCCTGTGCTGCCTCATCCGCATCATGTGGTCATATTGACCCAGCAGGCCCTTCTTGTGCAAGATTCTTCTCTGCTGCCCTCACACTGTACATGCCCACCCTTTGGTTCACAAACGCCCAAAATTACCGTACCCATCGCGCTGTTGCCGCTTGGGACCTGGTTGGGCTTGGGCAACTCTGCTTGCTCCTGAGCCACTCAGCTCCAAGCGATCTATATACGCATCTCCGAGGTTAGACTGCATTTCTGCATGTGTCACACCCTTTCAGCAGACAAGTACGTGATTGTGGCATCTGTGAGGAAACCGACGCAAGGTACGGCATAACCCCAGCAAAAAATGCACAACCTCGAATAAGTTCACGAGGTACGAAATCTCTAGTATTTCAATTGCTGGTTGACAAGCCCGCATCGCACCTTGCCGGCGTCATGGACCTCGAGCCCATCTACTGCGCAGAGCAGGCAAGACCATAGGAGGTGGATTACAATGCCGCCCTCCACAAGGCAGAAGTCGCAGCATTTCTTCACATCTCGCCCGGTTCCAAACCCTCGCAGATTGTCGTGCCGGTGGACTTAGCGGACATCTTGAAAGCTTTTACAAAAGAGGCTATCCGGCGAGGAGTGCAGTCGGAGGACCTAGTTCCATTTGCAGCAAGGTGCGCACCCGCGGGCCGGTACAGCTTATGTCACATTGCCAACTTGGGCCACTTTGGCACTGCCCATGCCACACATGCATGCAGCAGTCATGCATGCACATCACGGCAATCACGTGTTTACAACCGCACCATGTATGCGACCAATGCCTGCTAGTAAGTTAACATGCCCAGTCCAGGTGATTTTACCATCATGGGTCTCACACACTTTTGCATGCACAGACACACTCAGCCACCCATCACCAATCAGGTATGTGCCACATAGGACAATCAAAGGGGCACATGTGCTTGCCTTGACACCAGATATGGCTGATGACCGGTGGCCGGCCATGTGATGGCACATCAGCTGCATGCATGACTTTGCATTGCACCTCGCTTGCTGGCACAATATATCAGCGGGTAATGCACAGCAGCTGAGGAACAAGCCAGCATCCGCAGCATCGATTCACCGACCCCATGCTACATAAGGACATTGACCTTCAACCGAGGGCCTGCTTGCATCTAGAATATTGGGCCCAAAAGCAGCGAAGACCGAACAGCAGGGATGGGCAAACGGACTGAGAGTCGTTTGAACTAAAGCACCCATGCCAGGCACTCATGTCTCACAGGCATGCACTCCACCATGGCACACAGCCGGGTTAGGGTTAGCGTTAGGGTTGACTCTGTGCCTCTGTCACAGCGTCCTTGATGGCGGCGGCTACGCATGCAATGTATGCATGAACTGGACTGCAGATGGTTGCATGGTTGCATGGGTGCTTGGATGCATGAATGCGTGGGTGCATGGATGCATGGATGCACAGGCGGTAGAAAGGCCATCATCACGTGGCGTTTTGTCAACTGCTGTTCAGCAGCTGGCGGTGTTGCAGACCCAACCCTCTAGGCGCTTGGTGCTGTCTACGTCACACCCCTATGCAATGCATGAGCATGGTGCCCCAAGATGGCATAAATAAATGCTGCCAGTCCGGCACTGCTGCTTTGCTGACGTCTGGTGATAAACAACACAGGAAGATGATCATTTGATACCTGTCACTTGCACACATGGTCATGCATCTCTACCCTCACCCTCACCCTCACACACACCCTGATCCTCACTCTCGATCTCACACGCCCTGACCCTCACCTGAACCTCACCCTCACACACGCCCTGACCCTCACCCTCACCCTCACCCTCACACACGCCCTTACCCTCACTCTCAATCTCACACAGCCACACCCCTTGCAGGTACTTCCCAACTCTGATAACCCTAAGCCTGTTAATCCCAACTCTAACCCTTATTTCACTATTTGTTGGCCCTTGGCTGTGCAGGTACTTCCGCAACCTCGCTGACATCGCCAGCACTGCCCAGGACGCCTCCGCCCCCTCATTGGAACAAATAGCCCTGTTCTACCAGCGAGCGGGAGAAGGGTCAACACTGACGCCTGAACAGGTGTGCATCACATAGCATGGCATGGCATGGGCCGCATGGCATGAGTCTGGACGAATGGACAGTGCACGCACCATGAGCCATAAGTGTGGATCACATGGCATGACATGGGTCACACGGGTCGAGGTTTGACACATGGACATTGCATGCACCATGAGCCTAGTGATGCCCCATGCATGCATGCATGGCGTGGTTGGTGGATGTGGAAAATCGCATGCAGCCTGGTTGGTGGGGATGACTAAGGCATGCTGGGAGCATGCACTTTCTTCTACCACCGTTGATCGTACATGCAAAGTGCAAGGCAGTTGCAGCTTGAAAACTCATGGCATGGTCGCATGGCATGTGTTGCAGATCCCTGTAACCCTGTGAGCCTGCAAGTGTGATGCAAGTGTTTGCACATGAATGCATGGCCTGGTGATATGACGGGACTGACCAGGGCGGGGTGAGGAGTTCTGGGCAGGGCATGGATGGGAGGAGCGGGCATAAAGTAGCTAATGCCAGCTAAATGCTCAAGGGACACGGTAGTGGTTCTGTGTAATGAATAGGAGAGGCAGGATGAAGAGGGTTGTTCCTATGCCACTGCAGTTTGGGCTGGTTTGTTGCTCGTCATGCATTCCTTTTTGATCGGCGATTGTTGGAGTGAACGTTGTTGTTACATGGGCACAGGCGTAGGCCTAGACCTAGACAAGGCACAACAAGACTCAACGACCCGTCAGTCCACATTCTCACAGCCTAGTTGGTATGCATAACTATGTTCCGGATCAGTCATGCTGCATTCCCTTGTCACTTAACACCTACTATATATCTGATATCTAATTATATATAGACTATATTATATACTATACTATATATCTTATTAGCCCTGGCTCAACTTGCCATTCCCTCCACATCCCTCCACTCCCCCTTCCACTCCTCCCACACTTCACCCATAGACAGTGTCTCTCCCACAATTTGGTGCCTGGTTCTCCATCCGTTGATTTGCCGTTTCCCCCCTTTTCAAGATCTCACTCCCCACCTCTGTCCGTTGCCTTACCTGATTCTTGCCTTACCTGATTTTGTTATCTGATTCTTCATCCGATGATATGCCTGCTTTCCCCCTTCCCAGGTGCACGCCCTCTCCTCCCAGCTCGACATCGCCAAAGGTGTCGTTGCCAAGGTGTTGAGCGCCGGCCGGTTCGCCAGTTCCGTCAGCACGGACAAGTTCCTGTTCCTGATGCTGGTCATGAGCTGCGAGTCGTTTGGCGCGGTGCTGGAGGGGCTCTTCAGGGTCTTTGGTGAGACCATTGAGGCAACGAGGTTCCAGGCCTTCATCGGCTACCTTGCACCGGACATGGTGGGTGCGGCAGGGGTGAAGGGGTGCACACTGATGTAATACATTATTATGATATGATGTACAGTACAGGGGTGAGCAGGATGAGTCAACTTTTTTGTAATTTTTCAACTTGCATCGCATTAGTATACATCTTGATACTATGATACACGGTGAGTGGGATGGGTCACACTTTTATTGTTAGCATTAGTACTACACCTTTATATATATTACAATACATGGAGGGAGGTGCCAGATTCTGCCAGTACTCTCAGTAGCATATAGTCACCACCCACACTGGGAGTCATATCAAAGCCATACGCCTCTTTATGGCACGCAGGACCAGGACATCACGTCACACTTCCTCAGTGAGCTCAACTCCCAACTGCTGGACACACATGACGTCAGTTACGCCGACGCGGCAGCCCTGCCGTGCATAGCAGCCAAGTTGTGACACGTGGCACAGGATGGAAACACACGTTTCTGAACATGTGACGCGTGGCACTGGATGGAAACACACGTTTCTGATCATGTGACACGTGGCACAAGATGAAACACACGTTTCTGATCATGTGACACGTGGCACAGGATGGAAACACACGTTTCTGAACATGTGACACGTGGAACAGGATGGAAACACACGTTTCTCAACATGCATCCATCTTGCAATCGTTTTCTTTTCTCCCTGCTAGCTGCAAGTGTCAACCATTCATATGTGTGACACCTGTCTGAGATTGTATGGCCTGCAAAAACATGTGGCGATTGGCACTCATTCATTTCTGACCATGTCACCGTTTAAGCTTATGCTCTAACTCAGCTGTAACTAATTCGTGTGAGCAGAAATTCATGCTTACTGGGGCGGCGGTTCTGAAGCGGCATGCATCAAAGCTGGCTGTCCTGGCGGCTGGTTATGGCTTCCCCCCTTTACTTGTTACCTGCCTTGTTCACCTTGCTCAGGGGAGTTCATGGCGGTGTCCTCCAGGCCCCCGATAACTGCTCCCGGTACTACTTTTCCAAAAGGCCTTGTTTTTACTTGAACACAAACAGACAGGTCACAGCCAGACAGGCACACAGACAACAGACCACACGCAGGCCCAACCCAGAGGTCTCAGCAACACAACCAGGGCCCCTCCTTTCCTTGCGCGCGCCCAACCCTCCCATCAGGGCACGAGCACACACGAGAACTCCTTTTGTGGAACGCCCAAGCGGCCCCAGCACATGCGTGATTCGCATACCACAAGAACAGCTTACAAACCTGTCCAGCCGAGCCTGCATGTCCGCCCCCACAGGGACAGGAGGACAAGCACTGATGAAAGCATGGTCAGCATCTAAATGAACCGCATGGCACAGGATTGTGCAGGCTACCTGTACGTGCTGAATCGGACTCTCACCACCGGGCATTCCGAGCAGCGGTCGGATGGGGGAGCGGTCCAACCCGCATGATTAAGGATTTCATCGGAAATACTAAATCTCATGTCCGAAAGGGCGCAGGTTCAAATCCTGCTCCGATCACTTTTTAGACTCCTACCGTGTGGCATTCACATGTTAACGCCACTGCAAGGCTGTCTGCATTTCATGCGTGCTCTTACTTCGCGGAGGCTAACGACGGTCGGCAGTGAAACAGAAACAGCGCATGTTGGGTATAGCTTTTCAGTGGTCTTGCTCTTCTTAGACAGACATGAAATCTATTGGATGGCTTTTTTTTGACACGTGAATACCACATGGTTTGAATCTAAAAAGTGATCGGAGCAGGATTTGAACCTGCGCCCTTTCGGACATGAGATTTAGTAT
>QAXH01005546.1:0-18389 GCA_004335635.1 Chloromonas sp. AAM2
ACCGCCACACGCACAGCAGGACAGGGCGGGATGCACAGCCAGACATGCATGCGGTGCAGATGGTTGCCTCGGGGCAGGGCAGCCACCAGTTCGTGAAGCACAGCCTCAGCCACTGAGCACAGCCAGCCACAGAGCTCATTAACCGTCAATGCACGGTTTCGAGTACAGCAAAAATACCTGTCTTGACGTGTCGAAAATGGGGATTTGGTCTAGTGGTATGATTCTCCCTTAGGGTGGGAGAGGTCGTGGGTTCAATTCCCGCAATCCCCCTGTTTTGCCCCGGCACGATTGTTCATGGCGCATGCTCTCGAACCTGACAGGCCAAGCAAAACAAGCAAGTTATAGGCCATGGGTGCATGGCGCATGCTCTCGCACCTGACAGGCCAAGCAAAACAAGCAAGTTACAGGCCATGAGTGCCGCGGGTACACCCATCATCTGTTGCTGAGGGGAAGATGGACTGGACGAGTCAGGGCGAAATTCTGCAGATGATGCCAACACACGCCCTGGTCCGTATGATGCCTGGTTCAAACACCCAAGTTTCGATATGCTGCCACCAAGTTCAGCACGTGGGTGTGGATTGAAACCTTGTTATGAGCTGTGGGCCTGAATCATCACAAAAGGACGAGTGTGCAAAAAGCGGCTGTGCAGCTAGGGGGGCGGCAATGGCATCAGTGAAACGTACAACAGTGCGACATCCTCTGTGAAGCAATGGGGCCTCTGACGTTAGCAGAACAATGTGTGAACTGGTGTACGCAGCGTGGCCACAGTGCAAAGATTACACCCAGTGCAGACCATTGAGCAGTACGTATCAATGGTCCAGGGCAGCCATCAGCAGCATAGCAGCAACACCCCAGGAGAAAGGACTTGCACTGGTTACAGCCGCAAACAGGTGCTGAGAGTGCTGCAGAATACAGCGGAGGATCGGGTACTAGTATGGTTTAAGCAGTACGCAAGTACCTTGAGTCTCTTGGCAGCAATTCACAGGCAGCAGCTTGAAGTACACAGCCAGGCAGGCCACACGGCCAACCAGCAGGTCAAATGCGCGGTCCTCAACTCGTTCGACGTACACACGGTTTAGATCAGGCCAGAAGAGCAATTGAGAAGGGCTTGCCGGTGCAGAATACCATGAATGCGCAGAAGGCCCTTCCTGCAGGGCGAAACTCCACGCATCTGCCTCTTGCGGTTGCTGGCTGGGCATGCTGCACTACATTGCGCGAGTTGCTTTACAAGCTGCTAGGGCTGACACATCCGTGCGGCACATGAAGCTGCCCTGGCAGTCACCACGCACTACCAGTGCACAAGGCACGAACAGATCATATCATGACTATAGAATGCCACGTCTGTTAACAGATCAACAGCAGGCACGTGTCAAACAGAAACCGAGCACACACCGGAAGACCGGACAGGGCGGACTGCTGCATTGAACTGAGTACACAACAAGTTGTTCACAAGAATGCAGGTGCCCGCTCGCACTTCGCGTTCGGCTCGGCAGCAGGCCCGGGACAGCAGACGGGGCCTTGCGCTGCCCCAGGTATGGATTGGGGCCGGAACAGCTGGCTGCGAGATTGTTCGAAGCATATATTCGATCATCTTACTCTTCTGCCTGGGTTGTTCGCAGGTGATTGCACCTCAGGCAAGACCTGTGCCGCCACGCTGCAGGTGGGCCAAGATTTGGAATCAGCTTCCCTCCCACCTTGCCAGCATTGTTTCTTCAGCCTTAACTTTCAATCATTGCAGGCGTGTGGCATCATCCGGCATCGTTAGGGCCAAGCTTGCGGATGGCCGCAAGACCGAGAGTGAAGAGGTGCGTAACCCGTGTTGGTGAAAAGACAAGGCAGCACATCGCATACTCAGGCGTACTCTTCTCCCTCGCGCATGCCCGGTGCGGTGGATCTAAGCCGGGTGCGGTACTGCGCCCTGTTTGGATTTGCAGATTGAGCGCGGGCGAGTGGCAGCTCAGAAGTCCGCAGCAAAGACCAGTAAGTCTGTCAATGAGTTATATGTAAGGGATTGGCAAGCTCACAGTGTGCTCCACTGCGCTGCATGGGCACGTTCGCGAGTCGCCGCACCCTGCCTTGGCAACATGGCAGCACCAAGCAGCACCAAGCAGCAGCAGCAGCAGCAGCAGCGGTAGGGGCTACTGCCGCCTCAATGCAGCAGGTACTGACGTCCACGCTGGTGTACATTATGCATGCTCAGCAGGTGCTGTGCAAGACTGGACAGATCGGTATGGCAGTGAGCCAAGGAAGGGCTCAGACATCCTGGTTCAGGCTTTGGAGCGTGAGGGAGTGACACAGGTGTGAGGGAGTGACTAGGTGTGAAGAAGAGAACCAGGTGTGAGAGTGTGCGACGTGCGAGCGAGTGAACCAAGTGAGAGAGAGTAACGCAGGCGCGAGAGGCTCTGGGCCCTCATGGCATGGCAAGGTCAATGATTTCGCGCCAGGCAGTGGGTTGGGAATGCAGCGTGACCAAGAGTGTCTTCCTGCAGGGGAACGCACGCAGCATCAGCACGGAACTACACATTGCATGGGAGCACCAAGGGCTATTTCAATAACTCATGGGACAACGAACTCAACTGATCCATGTTAATGCCGGGTATCGTTGGTATGGATCACCAACATCAACACAACACTGACACGTCGACAGTCTAGCAACACTGGAGCTGTCCCTACGCCATGATGTTGTGAGCCAACTGCACCTGTTATAACATGACGGAATTCTGTGATGCGTCACGCCACCCTTGCCACATGCCATGTTACGTCGGATACGCATGCCACACGCCATCACGTGAACATGAGTGTCTGATATGGATACGCATGTCACAACCTGACCACAAACACACATGTCACAGGTGTTTGCTTACCCCGGTGGCGCCTCTATGGAAATCCACCAGGCGCTAACCCGCTCACCCACAGTGCAGAACTACCTGTGCAGACACGAGCAGGTGTGCGGAGAATGAATCATGGGGCTTTGTAGATTGTTGTGAGGGCGCTTTTGTCATCGCTAAGGGGGCGCAGGTCGGCAAGAACAGATGTGGTTAGGGGCCCAGGGCTGTGGTTGTAATCTTAAGATTGTTGTGAAGTTGATGTTGGGAGGTGCTACTTGGTGCTCAGAGAGGGGATCAACCACTCTGAATGCATCTGGGGACAATGGTGGCCTGCACCATTTTTGATTTTTCATGTGGCGATGGGCCAGTGCTGGACAGTTCTATACCATGTCAAAGACGTCAGCTGTCATCCATACACACAGCCATGCGCACAAGCTGAACAGGTTACAATTGCCCCTTTTCATGTCACAGGGTGAGATCTTCGCTGCCGAGGGCTGGGCCAAGGTGACGGGGCGCGTGGGCGTGTGCATAGCCACCAGCGGCCCGGGTGCAACCAACCTGGTGACGGGCCTGGCGGACGCAATGCTCGACAGTGTGCCACTGGTGGCCATCACAGGACAGGTGGGTGTGGGGGTCGGGGTGGGGGTGTGCGCGTGGTTGTGGGTGGGTGTGCGCGTGGGGTGTGGGTGGGTGGGTGCGTGGGCGTGTGTGTGTGGGTGGGTGTGCGCGTGTGTGTGCGTGTGGGTGAGTGGGTGCGTGGGGTGTGGGTGGGTGGGTGCGTGGACGTGTGTGTGTGTGTGGGTGGGGGGATGGCTTGTGTGGGTGTTTGGGAGGGAGAGGGTGTCACAGAACAGGTAGATGTGATTCAGCTTACATCGTGAGGGCTTTGCCCACGCAATGGGGTGGAACAGCCGGCTTGAATCTCAATTATTTGTTTTCGATGCTGCCAGTTGGGTTGGGTTGCCAGCGGATGCGCAGTCGCTACCCAGTGGGGCATGTGTCGAGCTTTTTCTCTTACAACAGCTGAGGGTTGATAGCAGGTTGGTACAGGGCCTCGAGCATGGAGGAAGGCTGGTAGGGTAGATTATGCTCTGCAAGACTGGGAATGGGAACAGCAATACCTGTCTCACTGCGGTATCTCATAGTGATCCCGTGTCTCATAGCGGTGTCTCATAGTGATCCCGTGTCTCATAGCGGTGTCTCATAGTGATCCCGTGTCTCATAGCGGTGTCTCATAGTGATCCCGTGTCTCATAGCGGTGTCTCATAGTGATCCCGTGTCTCATAGCGGTGTCTCATAGTGATCCCGTGTCTCATAGCGGTGTCTCATAGTGATCCCGTGTCTCATAGCGGTGTCTCATACCCGCCCTGCAGGTTCCCCGTCGCATGATCGGCACAGACGCCTTCCAGGAGACGCCCATTGTCGAGGTGACTCGCTCCATCACCAAGCACAACTTCCTGGTCATGGATATCAACGATCTGCCAAGGGTTATGAAGGAGGCATTCTACCTGGCACGCTCAGGCAGGCCAGGTAAGAGCTTCCGTTAGCTGGGGTTGTTAGGCAGGCCAGAGCCCGTATCAGCTGGGCGTGCATTTGCCGTCAGTATCCCAGTTGATTTTTTTCCAGGAAGACTAAGGCCTGTTACAATTGATGGGTCGACCAAGAGGTCATTTTTTGCAGCTCACCATACGACCTGCACGAGCAGGGTTCCGTGTCTGCCTTGCCTTTTTCTTGTGGCTGCAAGCCTAGGCCAACATCAGTACTACTGAGGTGGCGTGCGTGGCTGCCGCTTGCTGGATTGCCTCACCCTGCTTGTTGAACTGCTGGTAATCCCCAGATTGGACCAGTTCTCGTCTTTATGATCGGTTTTCTGGCCGACGATCACGGATGTTGATTGACAGTGCACGATGGTCTTCTGTTCACCATATAAACTAGAAGAATCAATGCATTCTGCTGCCTGCCTCATGTTTGCAGGCCCAGTGCTTGTTGACGTCCCCAAGGACATCCAGCAGCAGCTGGCGGTGCCCAATTGGGAGGAGCCCATGTCTATCAGCGCCTACATCTCACGCCTGCCACCGCCACCAGAGGTCAGGCACATGCACGCTTCAGGGGTGGGCATGGCATGACTCTCTACCTCAAGTACCTCAAGTGCAAAGTTCCGGATAGTCAGTGACATGTAGTAGTTGGCATTAGGAAACACTAAAGCATGCCAACACCACCACCACGGAGGTTTAAACGTGGCAATGCCCAGAAGTGCATCGACGGTGTTGACAAAAACGGTTCAACGGTGTTAACAAAACGGTTCAACGGTGTTGACAAAACGGTTCAACGGTGTTGACGAAAACGGTTCAACGGTGTACCTGCGTATGCGGATTGAAAATGACTTGAAAGTTACTTTTCTTTCACCGAGGTCTTGCTGCATGTGTCCGCAGATCAGTCAGCTGCAGGCCGTGGTCGCGTCCCTCAAGGGCTCGGCCAAGCCCGTCATCTACTATGGGGGCGGCTGCCAGGAGTCCAGGGACGAGCTCAGGGAGTTCGCTAAGAAGACAGGCATCCCCATCACGTCAACACTCATGGTGAGTTGCTTATGCCCTTTTGTCGCAAGGGTGAGCAATGCAGGATTCCCCATGCAACCGTCAACAGATGCTGAGACGCAATGTCTATCACGTCGACACGCATGGTGATGTGCTGGGTTGTTTACAGTGTGTCGCGTGGTGAAAGAAAGGGTGCCATGTAAATGTTGTTGTCAACATGGCACGTTCCCAGTCTTTCTTATCAAGTTTTTTTTCTGTGAGTTCTAAGCACATGCGAGCAACCAACACGTGTTGTTGTTGTGGTGGGCCAACACATGCTGTGTCTGGTTTGCCGCCTCCTCTGCTCGCAGGGTCTGGGTGTGTTCCCCACGGACGACCCGCAGTGCCTGCAGATGTTGGGCATGCACGGCACCGTGTGCGCCAACTACGCCGTGGACCAGGTGTGGCGTGTGTGGGCATGCAAGTCAGATGGGCATGTCATAGAACATGGAACACGCCACCGCTCCATGCTCAACGTAGTTGCTGTGTTGATATCAATGGTGATCCAATGGATCTGGTAGGAGACATTAGGGGGGCACATGGATCAGTTGTTCACCCATGTGGCGACGCATGGGTCTGGTCAGCCACGTGGTGTGGCACATGCCAGGACTGCACACAGCGTATTGCAGGATCTGTGAATGGCCGCATGAGAGAATGCCCTCATGGCCAGTGATTGAATGTTCAATCAAACAGGTCAATTCTTACAAATTCTGGCGTGTCACGGCGCTATTGCTGACCAGCTTGACCCACCAGGCCTTGTTTCACATCTGCAGGCTGACCTGTTGGTTGCCCTGGGCGTGCGGTTTGATGATCGAGTGACGGGCAAGCTGGAGGCCTTCGCCCAGCGGGCACGCATCGTGCACATCGACATTGACACAGCGGAGATCGGGAAAAACAAGATCGCACACGTGCCGGTGAGTGGGAAGAGAGTGATACGGGCAACTCAGACTTTCAATGTCGCAGCATTCAAAGTATCTGTTGAGACTGCTGCTGCAAGTCCATCCCTCGCCTCTAGAAGAGTGATGGGCAACAAAGGCTGTATGGGCGCTCGGCAGCGGAAATGATGCTTCTGTTGGTGAGGTAGGCGGGTGATTTGAAGCTCCTGCTGGGTGGTTTTGGTACATGAAACGTCCAGGATTTAGGTCAAGGTTCAGGTATCGGGTTTTGCTTGCAACGCTATCCAATGTAAGGCAGTTTGCGATTGCAACGCCTCAGGACCTGCAGCTCCATATCATCATTGTCGTCTTTCGACTCAGGTGTGTGCCGACGTGAAGCCCTCCCTGCGCATCATCAACCGCCTGCTGGACGGCGAGGACATGGCGGATCTCCGGAGCAAGTGGGCGCCCTGGGTGGCAGAGGTGCAGGAGGTGCGGCGGAACTTCCCCATGCAGTACCCGCAGAGGGAGGACGTCATCGTGCCGCAGTACGCTATCCAGGTGTGTTGGTATTACCGAGCAGGGGGAGACTGTGTAGTATTTGATGTGGGTGTGGGTGTGGGATTGTGACGTGTGTGTGGGTGTGGGTGGGTGGGTGGGTGCGTGCGTGTGCGTGCGTGCGTGTGCGTGTGTGGGTGTGTGATGCCATGGTGTCACAGTATGCAATTCAGGAGTGTGGGGGGCGGGTGTATGTGTGGGTGCATGTATGCGTGGTGAGGGGGAGATGGGCAGATAAGATACACCAGGCACGGTCAGGCGATGCAAGACATGGCAGGGTGGTGTGGTGTGGCGTGTGGTGTACGCTGTGCGGCTGCGGGTCGTTCGGGCGCAATGACATGGCGCATGATGCAGAGGCAGGGGCTATTCTGATGACTTTCAATGGTTTGTGTTGGTTGTTTGTTGTTTGCGTGATGTTGGCGAGGCCAAAGGCGAAAACAAGGTGTTGTCTGACAGTCACGAATCTTCTATCGTCACGTCCGCCCCACGGCATCTGACATGCTTCTTTCCTTGCCGGGTGCACTGGCATTTGACAGGTGTTGGGCGAGGAGACAAATGGGGAGGCCATCATCACCACGGGCGTGGGCCAGCACCAGATGTGGGCGGCGCAGTGGTACCCGTACCGGGAACCGAGGTCATGGGTCACTTCAGGTTGGTTTTGACTGTTCCAAGCAGGCATGGTCCGAGTCCACAGGTATAGTTTGGCTGTAGCATTAAACCATCATTGCTGTTCTGAAACCTTGCATTGTAAACATGTCCGTGAACTGCTTTGTCGCACTCGACTTTTCAAGCATGGTTGATGGCAGCATGTACAGGAGTACCCAGAAGTGTTTGAAGACTGTTGCTTGTTGCAAACAGGGCGCAGGCAACAGCACAGCATGCACGCATCGAAAGAGTGCGACAAATGGTTGTGTGGCCGGTGATGTAAACTCGGTATTTGAGCTTGCCACCCCTAGTGGGAGGACGTGATGCCTTACCTGATGCGCCTGAGGCTAAACACGCAACAACTACAATTATTCTATGCACATTCACACATGGCTCGTTTTGTCAGCACCGCAAGTGTACTGGTTGGAGTAAGGGTGGTCAGCGCAGCGGTGTGTGGCCCACCCTCGGATGTTGAACCCAGTGCAGGGGCTTGATAGTGGTTGGACCACATGTGTAGTCTGCAGTGGCCGGTGATGTTCCACATTTCACAGTTTGTCAGAGCTCCTTCCCCCACCTAGGGGGCTGGGGCATGATGTCAACTTCCAGTGACTGAGGCCACGTGTGGTTTTTTCCTTCATCATTTTGCTGGACACCTCTCGTTTTCTTCTGCCGTGCATTGACAAACGTGTGGTTTGTCTGGTCATGAATCTTGAGTAGTTCCGTAAAGACGCTCAAGTCACGTGCCCTCCCCACAATCCTCATGCTGTTACAGCGCCTCCAGTAGCTGTCATCTAGCGTAAAGTAGGTTGCTTGCATGTCTGGTTCACTCCTGGTTCTGCAGCTCTAGGCCATGTTTTCATCGGACCTCTGTGCCATCAGCATGTCCGTGCTTGGCTTGTATCTCTGGGCTATGTTCCCATCAGGGTTCCTGTTTCCAATCACGTGCGCCATCAACGTCTTGTGTGCAGGTGGCCTTGGCTCCATGGGCTTCGGCTTGCCTAGTGCCCTTGGCGCTGCGGCGGCATTTGACGGGAAGAACGGGCGGCCCAAGCGCGTGGTGGTGGACATTGACGGCGACGGCTCTTTTCTCATGAACGTGCAGGTGGGCAGAGAGGGTGTGTGTCGTGTGCGGGTGCGGATGCGGTGACCCTTGAAAACTCAGCAGGACGCGGTCAGGATACATGCAGATGGGAGGGAGGGTGTCTGTCTGTTGGTGGGTGTTTAGGTACAAGTAAAAGTTCTAGAATTATTCAGGACATTAAAGCGGGACGGGTGCTAGTGCAGGTTGTGGATAACCTGCTTGCCAGGGTGCATGGAACAAGTCAACTGGCTTGCATGCAACTAGCAGGTTCCCATAAACGTTCATGCATGCAAAGTGAATGCCACGGCTGCATGGATCATGTGGCTGCATGGCTGCATGGCATTGTAGCTGCATGGCATTGTAGCTGCGTGGGCTATACACCTGGTTACGCAGCAGTTCAAGCACTGGCCCCATGCGTTGTGTCCCATGACCAGTTCAGCAATGCAGCAAGCCCTTACTCAAATCAAACATCGCCGGTTTTTCTGCACGTTTCCAGGAGCTGGCAACCGTTTTCATCGACAAGCTGGACACCAAGGTCTTGCTTCTGAACAACCAGCACTTGGGCATGGTGGTCCAGTGGGAGGACCGTTTCTACAAGGCTAACCGCGCCCACACGTACCTGGGCAGGAGGGAGTCTGAGTGGCACGTGTCACAGGTGAGCAGAAACGGCTCAATTTATCACGAAGATGTACGGTACAGCTCTTGGTTGCATGTTTTGGGTCGTGAGATTTCATCTCTCTGTACCAGTGCATGTTTTGGGTCGGCTGATCCAATCCGATCTCAGGAGTCTTGCAATAACCATTCTTGGTGTTGGATTCAATTTTATATACAAATGGCTGTGGGCTCTGTGACATGTGTAAATTGCAGGACATATCTGAGGCACATCTGAGACGCGCACTGCCACTTGTGTAATGGCAGGGTTTTGATATCTTGAGTCTGAGAATGGCCATCCTGGGATTGGTCTTTAACATGTAAATGGCACGTGTGTGCTTGCAGGACGAGGCTGACATCTACCCTGACTTTGTGACCATTGCCAAGGGCTTTGGCGTGCCCTCGCGCCGAGTGATACGCAAGGACGAATGCCGGGCCGCCATCCGGGAAATGCTCGACACACCGGGGCCCTTCCTGCTGGAGGTGAGAGCGGTTGACGGTTGGGTAGTTGGTTGGTTGGTTGGTGGTGCGCTCAGTGAGTGCTTGCACAAGATCAGAAGCATGCGCGGCAGACAGCACATGCATACAGCAGCGCATGCACACAGCACGGCACAGGGCGGTGCACGAACTGGTTTTTGCGTGGCGGTTGCTTGGTTGTGTGGCCGGTGATGTCAACTCGGTATTTGAGCTTGCCACCCCTAGCGGGAGGACATGATGCCTTACCTGATGCGCCTGAGGCCCAACACACAGCAACACATACAGCACACTATTCCTGCCAGGCCGCTCTTATGTCACTGTCATCTCATAATCTGGCTGGTGTGGCTTGGGTCAAAGTCGGAGTTTGTCACGCTCCCACAGTCTGGTTACAAACTGTTGCACCCGCCAGTGGGCCCAACCGCTAACTATACTCCTGTTGCCATGCCCACGTGCAGGTGATGGTTCCCCACATAGAGCACGTGTTGCCTATGATCCCTGGTGGCGGCAGTTTCAAGGACATCATCACAAAGGGCGACGGTGCAGACGTCTACTGAACAGCAACAACAGCAAGCTTCAGATCCTCCAGCTTTCGCAATCAATCAATGCAGGCTTGCACATTGCTACGCACACCCTGATGGTCGCAAGATGGCATACTGCGCATCACGGCCTCTGCAACATGATCAGCGAGCAGTTCAGGCCATTGGAGCACGTTTGCTCTGCATTTGAAGAGCAACAAGAGCAGCAGCAGGGCAGGCGGCAAGCTGGTTCTTCTGCTTGCCAGAACTTCAATCTTGTGTGTGTGTGGTTGAACATTCAGGCACCAGCTGACGCGCTTGTGATATGAAAATAGATTGTACACCTTTCTCGGCACTGGATATGGGCATTGGCCTACAGGTCATGCAGGACAGAAAACAGTCGGCTTTGGACATGCACTCAACGTGCAGCGTGCAAAGAGGTGCATTCAAGATGTGACTCAATTGGCAGTTTCTGGTGGTTACATTCTCAATGCCCCACGGATTTGAAAGCTTGACATGGGCTTTTGAGCAGACAAGGGTGCGCTAACGCTGCAAACTAAGCGAATGGCATGCTAACGCTGGCTCATCGCCCAGTGAGTTTGCTGGTCTTTCAGACTCGCCCACTTTCTCGTCACTGTCATCATCATTACACGGCATCGGCAAGTCTATGTGCGCTGTCTGGTGCTTGGACTTGGAGTAGTGGGCATTTCCTGTCTGGGCGTGGCTTTGTTCTGTTCTGTTGGACTAGCAAAATTGCTTCCAATCGACGGCTAAACAAGTGCTATGTCAGCCGTGTGCAGGCTTGGCAATGCATTGAAGTTAGTCAGAAACCTTGCAAGGGGGTTGACGTGTGGTTGTGTCTGGCTTGAGTTTGTATAGAACGTTTCGTTCAGTCTGCAGGGTTTGCGTGTGTGTGGTGTTCGAGTGCATACATGTGTGTGGCCGGCATATATGTGTCTGAGCCTGAGCGAGAGCAGTGTGTGTGTGTGTTTATAAGATCCGGTACATGCCTATCGGTGTAAGGGAAGTATGTGAGTGTAGATAGTGGTTTGCCAGGTGACGGTATTCCACCAAAACATCAAATGCCTTCAAGTTGTGAGTGTGGCACAATTCACGCAGCAGATCTGATAGAGTAAACCACAGGATCGCTCAGTGGTTGCTGTTGTTGCAGCTGAAATTGCTAATGGCAACCTGTGGGCCAGATCAGGCCCCAGGCTGACAAGCAAATGAACCTCAGGTGCCTCATGACCATAGCCTCAGGTGTACAAGTTGTGTATCGTACATGAGCAATAATGAGCATGATAGAGCGTACCCCAACAAGCAGACACAATGCGACAGCCTCTTACAGAAAGTAACGATGAACAAACTCCGCTGATACAAAGGTTTCCTGCGGAAGATCTATCAAGCGACTTGACCGGTAACCTTGAAAGTATTTTATTATTCACAACTCCTGAAGGTCGCGCCTAACCCACAGAGCGCAAAGATCTCGGAGGCTTTTCACTCGACAGTCCATCGGGCCTACCGCAACCACATGACACGCTTTTTCCTATCGCCAACACGGTAGTGTGCAGAACGCCTATGATGCCTAGCGAGTTGCTGGCTCCTGTGGCGATAGCTTGCTACAACCAGGGGGGGGGGGTATGTTGTTGGATCAAACACGACACAACAGACACTAGGTCCAAACACCCAAGAGTTAGTTAGTTGCCCTGCAGATAACATGAATTATGTCAAGTTGATTGCCAAAAGGCCTGCTACACAGCAAATTGAAAGAAACATATGCTGCAACTCTTTTACATGGATTTCACCACACTCGAATGAATATCATGTGCATTCTTGTGCCCATCATGAATTCCTCTGGTAGGTCTTTTACCTGATGCTTGCTGGTGGACTGTAGAGCTCAATCAACGCTACCACACTCAACTGTGACACTGCACTGCCAAACTAGACTATAACTGGCTGCACAGGGCCTTCAGTTGGTATCATGACACAACGCGGGCCGCATGCTCCGGGAGCAAAGGCTAGCAGGCCATGCCTGACCCAATACCGTTCTGGCCTGCCCCGAGCAGTAAAGAGGGAATGCAAGGACCGAAAAGGAAACCGACATCATCATTGAAGCCCATAGAAACATGCGAACAAGACCAGGCAATGAGTCAAAGGCAGGCTAAGCAAAGCAGAAGGAGCCAATTCAACCATGCAAAGGAGGCCAGGCGAATCAGGGCGACAAGACCAAAGAAAGTTGACTTCGTTCAACTTTACTTGACTGCTGTTGCTAAGGGTGCAGTGGTGGCCAGTAGGTTACCGGCAATTTCCCTTCCCTCATGCTCCCACTGAGCAGTCCCCCCCGGACTGAAGGCCATGTAAACAACAACAAGACGAAACAAAGAGACCATGACACAGCATCAGGAGGAAGCCATGTGAGCCATGCGTAGAAGACCATGAAAACGAGCTAGCTCTTACTCAGTGCGAAGCCACACCGCCTTCAACTCACTGAGGCAACAAGATGCCTTAGCTTTGTAAAGACCATGACAACGAGGCTGAGGGAGTCATGCATGAAAGCAGAGAGTGAAAGCGAGGCCGTACAGACCGGGTGGAGGGCCAAACTAACTTGAACTCAGCAGCAAGGACATCTTGATCTAGGACATGCAAAGCAGATGCTACATTGGATTGGCAACTGGCAGGAGCCCCACTAAGTTAAATTGCAACAGTTTTGCAACATTTCTACACGTTCAACAATGCTAGTTTTCACGCATGTTCCTAACAAACAAGAGACCACATAGTGTCCAAGGCGCAAAGTAGATTCCCGCGTACACAATTCGTCTCAGCTGACACAATCAGCCAGTGCAAAGTGAGCACCTGCCATGTCCGCACCTCTCATCATCAACACCGCTTGGATTCATGAAAAAAAAACCTGACACCTCAGAATGTGCCCACAGTACTGGGGAATCTGTCTGTTGAACGCATCTTTCTAGCAACAAGAATTCCCACATCCACTTTGATACACAAAGTAGCAGATGTTTTGAACATTTTTATTGACTGTGGCGCCACATGGCACTACCACGCTTATCTGTACCCAGTTTCCAACTGTGTTCAACGATACGGTATGTGATTTCCAACTCAATACCAAACCATGTAAGCAAGGAAACGTACTGTCGTTGCTCAAGGAAAAAAGTTGACAAGGGGGGAAAACCGTACTGTAACGGCTGACAGTTCCAACGAACGACGCACATAAGCTGGATGTAAGCACATGAGGTCGGCGGCACACACATGAAGTGATTCCTATGACATGGCATGGTGTTGCAAGTGAGCGGGGCATGAAGTAAAAGAGATGTACAACGGGATTGGCATTGTGAGGAGGCGGCAGTACGCCATGGGTTATCATCGGACATGTATCGGAGCGTCGATGGATCAGAAAGGACACGTGACTGTCACAGACTGATGCTTGGGGGCCAAAGTCGAGACACCGGCAAAACGCCTCACCCACATGAAGTGCAAGGCGAAATAGCTCTAACAAGCGACTGGCACATCTCATAGAACTCTGTGCATGTTCCTTCGCTCTGTGCATGTTACTTCGCTCTGTGCATGTTCCTTCGCTCTGTGCATGTTCCTTCGCTCTGTGCATGTTCCTTCGCTCTGTTGCTGCGTCTATTCATCCGTTGTTGCAGCGCCTGAACCTGTGCTTTCCGATGCCTGGATAGTGTGCTTGGCAGACCAGGTGTGCAAGGGCAACAAAACATCCCGTAGTCACGTTATGGGTATATATGTATGGATTACATAAGGGGGCCCACATGCACTGATCGTGGGTATTGTGCTTATGGTATCGTTATTGTACACGCCACACTCAACGGAGGTGCATTCTGGCAGCTTATGAATGTCCAACGATGTGTGTTTAACGCTGCACGAGGTTTCCTGCCAGTGATCCTTCCCCTGCCTGCGCCCAGCAGCTTTCTCCTCTCTACTCACACTACCCTCGACACCGCGCTTGACTATCTTTGTGATGATTCACCCTGGCGCACCCCTCTCCACCCATGGCTCATCTCCTCAATGAACAACTGCCAGAAGGCCTAGACGGTAGCGCTGAGGTGATGATGGGACCAACGTGCCAGATCTGAAGGAGGGGGCGACTTTTGCGGCGCATGAGTCACTGTGACATACCCTTCCCTGCGCAGTCTGCTCATAGACTCCTCCAACTCACCAACACCTGAAGCTTCAGCCCTGCTCGTTTCGAGACAACTGAAACAGCCAGAAACCGTCAGAAACGGTCCGCCTGGTAAGGCAGTTTCATGAGCTGATTGTACGGAGCGGTCCCTCCCTCAGGAGAGTGTGGCAGGGGGTAGGGCTGGAGGGCAGACTGGACGCCGCAAGCTGCAGACCAACGCATGAACACATCATTATTAGCCTGATAAAGTATCTACCTCTACTATCGACTACTATCTCGTAGCACCAAATGCGAATCTGTGAATCAAGCAATGCCAACAACACAACATCACCAGCCCGGTATATTTGGACTAGTATGCTAGTCCAGTAGTGAGCCTGCAGTGACTGCCATCAGGCGAGCTGGCATGAAGATGCGTCCTGGCAAAAAGGCTGAAGAAGAAGCAGAAGTAGCAGTTGGAGACCAGGTACAACAGACGATCAAAGCAGCTATGATGCGATGCAATACTCATGACAGGTAGCGATAGTTCCTAGATTCATGGGACATTTCCAGTGCCCACACTTTACCTGGTCTTCCTTGTCTGTGCCTCCCATGCTCCCTGTCATGCCCATGCTCTCCCGGAGCATCGCCTTTGTCTCTTCATCGCCCTTAACAGTAGACATGACGTCCGTTTCAATTCGGTTGCAGATAACGTCCAGTGGAAGAATACTGCGTCACGTGATGTTGGACGGCAAGGGTTCAGGATAAGACGAGATTCTAGATTCAGGCTCGTGTTAGGGTCAAGGTTAGAGCCTGGGTTAGGGTTGAGTTAAAATGTGGCTGAACTAAACACAAAGCTGACCCAATCTGACCAACCCAGCTGCGGAGGTCCGCCACTCCCAACACAAAGGGAATGGTCCAAGGGCCTGACAACTACAAACAACTAACCGACAAGTAGCTAACGGACAACCAACTCACCCAAACGGCTCCTCGCACTGCACTCCAATCTCCTCGATGCCGCACAGGAAGGCCGCCACCCCCAGCACTATGGGCACGGTCCAGGGGCCCAGCTCGCCGTACAGGGCAAAGGGCAGCAGCGTCAGCCAGAAGAACAGGATACGTGCTGTGTGCCTGGGGGAAAAACAAGATAGGGTCATGGTCAAGGTTTATGGTCAGAGGTTCTAGAAGGGCTAGGGTTCTGAAAGGGCCAGGATTTTGAAAGGGTCAAGGGTCTGAGAGGACCGGAACTTGCTGGAGTTATGGTCAGGGTTCTGAAAGGGCCAGGCGTAGCATGAGAAGTGTTCTAGACAACCAGATGGCGGGCTGTGAGAGGCTCTTGGGTTGCAAAGCTAGTTCAGCACTGCACGTATTATCAACCGCAGCTGGCTGTAGCCATCGTTGCTCCCGTTACTTTGTACCTGGTGTAAGAAATGGGTATGGGTGCCTTGAAGATCCTTTCGCAGCCCCCGAGCACGTCCTGGAAGAGAGTCATGTTCTCGCCCATGTGCGCTTGCTGCATGGGGTGAATGTTGGCATACTGGATGATCTGTAGGCAGGCAGGCCACGACAAGGGTTCAGCGCGACAATGTTCTGCGTTCTTGCTCGGGGCAGCTCGCGGGGCCCAGCATTCGAATTAGGGCTTTGGGCCGCCCTGCTGCCATGCTGCTGCTCTGCTGCCACCCTACCACCCTGATGCAGCTAAAGCAGATTCTGTAGGCAGACAGGCAGGTCGTAAGGGTCATAAAGGGCACGGGAGCGGAAACCACAATCAGGACCACACCATCACAAGCATCATGACACGGTGTTGGCAGATTTGCCCAGCCACGTTCAGCATGAGGTTTGGGCCTTACTTACCCACCTCTCACACCACAACCACCTCAACCGCCTCAACCAACACAACTCCAAACCCGCCCACACACTTGTCCCATCCACCCTCTCAACCATCTCAATCGTCTCAACCACCTCAGCAACCAATCCACCCTGCAACCACCCACCTGTCCCATGGCGTGTAGAGCGTGCACCGGTGCATGCTGCGCCGACTCCAGCCCTTGAAGCTCCTTGGGAGTGAGGATGTGTGAGAGCTCTGCCCGAAGTGTGACCTCGGGTTGGAAGTGAATGCGCAGGGCACGGGCAAAGGCGACTGTCCAGCGGGCCAGGGCTTGCTTGGCTTCCACTTGGTCATCCGGGAATAGAGTGACGCCCTGAGCGCAAAGTGTGAGAAAGGAGAAAAAGGTTCCATGCTGTAACAAACCGACCCCAAAGGCACGTATGTGCGGGGTCGCTACTGGGTGCTATGTACAGACACAGCCGTGTCAACGTTCAGCACAAGCACCCATCAGATCGAATTCAAGCCCCACAATCCAAACCTGCATGAGCCATCCACCTGCATCACGTGACACACGAGTTACGCCTCGCCGCAACGCATGAGATCTCGGTTCCTGTTGACCAGCATGCCCTGCGTACGACTCATGTGCGTCACATGCATGCACGCATGCATCGTACCTGACGCATGTGATCTGGTCTCCTGTTGACCAGCATGCCCTGCGTACGACTCAATGTGTGTCACATGCATGCATGCATCGTACCTGACGCATGAGATCTCGGCTCCTGTTGACCAGCATGCCCTGCGTACGATTCATGTGCGTCACATGCATGCATGCATTGTACCTGACGCATGAGATCTCGGCTCCTGTTGACCAGCATGCCCTGCGTACGATTCATGTGCGTCACATGCATGCATGCATCGTACCTGACGCATGTGATCTCGTCTCCTGTTGACCAGCATGCCCTGCGTACGACTCATGTGTGTCACATGCATGCATGCATCGTACCTGACGCATGAGATCTCGGCTCCTGTTGACCAGCATGCCCTGCGTACGATTCATGTGCGTCACAT
The DNA here is from genome assembly GCA_004335635.1 of Chloromonas sp. AAM2. NCBI lineage: Eukaryota > Viridiplantae > Chlorophyta > Chlorophyceae > Chlamydomonadales > Chlamydomonadaceae > Chloromonas > Chloromonas sp. AAM2. The sequence goes on from QAXH01005546.1 coordinate 17,232, forward strand.
GCATGCATGCATGCATGCATGCATCGTACCTGACGCATAAGATCTCGGCTCCTGTTGACCAGCAGCCCCCACAGCTTCCGCCCCTCCTCCCATCGGCCGTAGCTGGCGTTGGTGCGGAACACCTTTGTAATGCAGGCATGATGGTGCGGAAAACCTTTGCATTGCAAGCATGATGATGGTGTGGAGCATGATGGTGCGGAACACCTTTGCAATGCAAGCATGATGATGGTGTGGAGCTTAAGCCATCTTCTGTTCCGTTCATGGACAGATACATATATATACGATATACCCATACGATATGTGATATACCGTTCGTATACAGATGTCAAAAGACACTCGGTGCTCACTGACCAGCAGCAGTGACAGGGCCACGGAAGTGTTGGTGATGAAGGCCTTGCACGCAGAGTCCAGAGCTGCAGACAGAAAGCATGCCAAGGTTCAGAGCATGGCAAGATTTTGTTCTTCTTAAAAAGAAGGCCTTGCAGGCAGATTCCTAAGCTGCGCACAAACAAGCGTCAGTGTTCCTCAATTTGCTCCATGATAATTACTTGCTTTCTTAGGTGAGCAGGGACTCGCTTTCTTAGGTGAGCAGGGCTAGTCAATCGTGTCTGCACGTTCAGAGGTGCGCATGGCACCTCATGCCCTTACCTATGCCCTGGCCCCATGCCCTGGCCCAATGCCTGGCCCCATGCCCTGGCCCCATGCCCTGGCCCCATGCCCTGGCCCCATGCCCTGGCCCCATGCCCTGACACCATGCCGTGTGCTGCAAGCCTTAAGCCTTCAGTTGGCCCCAGCCCTGCCGCCTCCCATTCATGGTTCAACACCACTCACAAGCCAATGATGGAAAACCATCAGGCAGTGTATCTCTCTCGTACGCTGCCATGTACACGACCACAAGCACAGACATGGCCGACACCCAGACAAGGGATGGGACAATGTTTTGGATGACATGTGACCTGCGCAAGCATACACATACACTTGTCTCCGCAAGACCTCTACACTCTCTCGGTGCATGAGCCATTGCAGGACAGTTATATATATATATATATATATATATATATATATATATATATGTATTTACACCAGAGAGGCCATCAGAGGACACAGAACGGGATGGGCACCGCCCTGGCCTACCCTGAGCAAGAAAGCAAAACGAAA